>VUQI01055530.1:0-33136 GCA_015106735.1 Paratilapia polleni | reverse complement strand
CCAGGACGAAAACCGCATTGTTCCTCCTGAATCCGAGGTTTGACCAACGGACGGATTCTCCTTTCCAGTACCCTGGCATAGACCTTCCCGGGGAGGCTGAGTAGTGTGATCCCCCTGTAGTTGGTGCACTCCCCCTTCTTAAAGATGGGAACCACTACCCCAGTCTGCCAATCCAGAGGAACCGCCCCAGATCTCCACACAATGTTGCAGAGGCATGTCAACCAAGACAGCCCTACAACATCCAGGGCCCTAAGGAACTCAGGGCGAATCTCATCCACCCCAGGGGCCCTGCCACCAAGGAGTTGTTTAACTACCTCAGTGACCTCACCCCCAGTGATGAAAGAGTCGTCCCCCTCGTCCCCAGATCCTGGTTCCTCTACGGAAGGCGTGTCAGTGGGATTAAGGAGATCCTCAAAGTATTCCTTCCACTGCCCAACTATATCCTCAGTTCAAGTCAGCAGCACCCCACCCACACTATATACCGTGTGAGTGGAGCACCGCTTTCCCCTCCTGAGTCACCTGACGGTTTGCCAGAATCGCTTCGAGGCAGACCGAAAGTCTTGTTCCATGGCCTCACCGAATTCCTCCCACACCCGAGTTTTTGCTTCGAGGACATTGTTCTTTACTCTCAGAATAAACCATATTAATGGTTGTAAACCACACTTCATTTTTTAGCTCCATATTGTCACAAACATGTGCTTCAATGAGGCCACCACTTTATTACACTGGCAACCATGTCTCATGAGTACGGAAGCAGGAGGGCAGTCCACAATTAAAATCATTATAAGTGGCTGATTTTCAAGTGGTTTGGTTGGGTATTTATTTCTGATAGAACTTTATAAATTTCTCCTGGCTGGTTCTTGGACCCCTGTGACACCACATTTAGAACCCTCTGGAAATGCCCTTGTTTATATCTTAACATAGACCTACTGCATAGATGTCCTGTTAATGTGATTTGTGATCAAGGTGATTAAGCTGTTTAGCAAAATTTACAGTGAGCCTATTCTGTCACAGTGGGTATTTTTCTGGCACTCACCTCTTAACACCATAAACAAGAATATGCTCAAGTAAGCCCAATAAATCTGAAAGAAATAAAAAAAACAAAAAACAAACATATTTTAAGGCGATGCTGTGAAACAGTAATGCAGAAAATACAGATCTCAACAACTGTCTTACCAATCTGTTTAAATGTTTAACACAATCTGTGGCTATAAGATTGAAATGACCTCCAAGATCTACTATATGAAGTACCTCAGTTGATTCAGGTAGCTCCTTATATAATGACTGGTGATATGTAAGCTATATACTCTGGTGTACTTGTTACAGAAGATTCAAGCAGATCCACACCACATTCAGACAAATGTCTGCTCATTAACACTGAGAGAAACACTGCAGATTTGTACTGTGCCTCTGCAGTCATGTAATGCTCTTACAATTGTTTGCCCTGGGAGTGAGTACAACATAAATGTACTCTAAATGTGACATTAAAGGATCAGCCTAGACTGAGGGAATACAGCATTCACTCTCCAACATTTTGAACACCAATCTACCAGTCAGGAAGCTGTAATCACTGAGGTTAGCACCACATGGCTGCTTCTCCTTCCTCCTATAGCACGCGGCAGCATCACCCACACGCCTCATTCAGGATGCCAGAAAACAGATTCTTACTTTGAATGTCAGACTTTATAAGACACTTTTTTTTTGTCAAATGTGAGTGATCGAGGCCACATATTATAGATGCAATCCTCCCACACATGTCTGTGCTAAACTTTGTGGCACTATAGATCTAACTTCATCATATTTTGTTAGCTGTCACCAATTAAAAATGGCATTGGAGGATATGTCAAAACGACTCTTTTTATTATAACAGAAATCCTTGTACGGGCGAGCAGCAATCTCCACATCAGTGGAAAACATTGGCTATTTCTTCCTCCCCCTCAACATATTGCCCACAGGGTAAATAAAAAAAACAAAAACCACACTATAGCAAAACAGAAGCAGGAAATAAAAGTGTATTGTATAATTTTATAACAATACAGACAACAACACCTGCCAAACAGGGGCAACAGAAGCAGGCAGGGTGACTGAAGGAAGTCTATGCCAGGGACTTTGTTTGAATCCACTCCCAGGAAAAAAAAAAAAAAATTAATCATGATCTTTGACCTATCCGGTGGCAGCTCATCCTCCAGGCTGGGAACAGTGTGACAGGTGAGCGTTTGTGGCCGTCATGAGCTCTGACAGCTCAGATTAGCAGGTCATGCCAATCTTCATTTCACTCCAGAGCATATGTCAAGATGAGGCCTGTATCCCCTGGGCTGTACAGACGTCTTTCCCTTCCCCTAGCCTGACCCGCCTGCCTGTTTGTCACATCTTGCACTCTCACTCACTCTCCGTCTGTCTGTTCATCCATTTGTCTGTCATCCTCCATCAATCTCTTTTCAGTTGGCTTAGACCAAAACACCCTTCAGCCCTAGGATATTCAGTCTTTCATCCAGGCTATTATGCTTACCTTTGTATCCATCCTGTGAGGTGCCTGAGTCCAGAGATGTATCCACAGCCTCATCATCCACAATGATTCCCTCTGTGTGTCACTTCTGAAAGGCTAATGCAGAAACAGCTAACCAACCACACCCATGTGATCACCCACTACTTCCTCATCCAGTTATCTGAATTCAGTTTCAGTCTTTCAGTCTCTCTCTCTCTCACCCACTCCTTCTCATGACATGGTCTCTTTCTCCTTGTTCTTTGGCTTTTTTGTTTTTGTTTTCTGTTTGTAGTTCTGCTTTATCAAAGCATTGTATAACTTCTCTTCCTACTATATCCATCCTATCTAGTTAACTTTCTTTCCTCATGTTTATTTCCTGTTTGCTGTCCATCTCTCATCTCTATCCATGTTGCTGGCTCACGGGAAAAAAAAAAAGTGACCTTGTATTAAAGGATTGCAGGTATGTTTACATTCACTTGAAAATGCACTGAGATTGATATTAAATGATACTGGCCAGCAATGTATGTTATTCACTTTCAATCTCAACCATTCTAAAAGCATATAAAGAAGCTATTCTGTTTACAGTTTTACATTTTCTATGTTTTGTTAGAGGTATTTATACATAGTACTTTATATAATATATATAATAATAATTATTAACTTCTTTAACTATAATTAATGTTCAAAGTCCCTCAACTCCAATAGATACTACTGCAGAAAGCCATTTCCTCCATGTATATCATGATGTACTGAAGGTTTAAGCAATTGCCATTGCCAAACTCTTGAATTACTACTTTTTGTCTCTCATGTTTTATTGCCTCAAGGCTGAAGAAATGGAGGTTGTGATTGTGACCTAACAGCATTACCAAACTGAGAAGCACAAACCTACACTGTTACAGCAGACAAAGCCTGCAATTCATACAGACTAACAGAGGAAAGTCTTTGTGCAGAGTGCTGGTGGTGCTTTTCACATTTCAATGTTTTTTTTGTTTTTTTTTTCTGAACTGTTAATATTTACATTAATCAGCCACAATATTAAAACCACTGACAGGTGAAATTAGTCAGTTATAGTGGCACCTGATAGATAAGATATTTGAGAGCAAGTGCTCTTGAAGTTGATGTGTTCTCAGGATGCAGTAGTTAGGCTCACTGAGAAGGGATTGAAGGGTGGCTTGTGTGGTCTGATCAGACCTACTGCACTATAGCACAAATTGCTGAAAACCTTAATGCCATCTAAGAACACAAAATGCATTGCAGCTTGCTGCATATGGGGCTGGTAGCTAAAGATAAGGTGAAAGGGCCAACATTGGTCAAGTGAGTGTCAGAATTGGCACATGGCGTGATTGGAGAAGGTGGCGCAATCTGGTGAATCACTTTTTCTTTTATATCACGAAGGCCTCTTGGTGTGTTGCTTAACTTGGAAATGATGGAAGCAGGGTGCATGACGGGAAAAGTGTAAGATGGTGTAGGCAATGAAATGCCGGTCAATGTTCTGTTGTGAAACCTCGAGTCCTGGCATTCATGTGGATGTTCCCCATGCCTAAATATTGTTGCAGACTATACACTGATCATTTAATCCACCTGTCTATTGTGAAGGCCCACCCCATGCCATCAAAGCAGCTCTGACCCACTGAGGCATGCACTCCAAAAATTCCAAGCAGCATATCATGTAGTATCAGGCACCAAGAAAGCAGCAAATTCTGTTTCATGCATTGGACTTGATTTTCCCACAGGAAATGCATCTGATCTCAAGTTCAAATAAACACCTTGAATTGCTTGTCACGTTCCTCAAACCATTCATGAACAATTTTTGCAGACTGGAAAAAGCCGATTATCCTGCTGAAAGAGGCCACTGCTATTAGGGAAGTTGCCACGAAGAGGTTTACAGCATTCATTTGCTGCTTTTGTAATTCTGCATTTTTCCCCCCAACAGAGAATATTTTTTGTTTAAACGTAGTGATACAGTGGAGTCTTTCAAAGTCGAGTATATGAGTGATTTCAGAAAGTGAAAATGTAAAATAATGTAAAGTTTATAAAGCATTTCATATCAGACTGACATAATAATAATAACTGCTTGTCATTCTCTTTATTGTCTCTTTTATCCTAGTAGGTTGTAAGACTTCCACTCTGCTTACATACAAAAAATAGAAATACACCTAGATTTTAAGGGGGACTTGTCTGTAAATTATACTCAATTAATTAAGTGAAAACAATATAAACTTTAAGTGTCCAGTGCTTATTATTATTTATTTTTATTATTATTTTTATTATTATTATTATTTAAAAAAAAACAAAACACCCAACTTAACTTGTTTTACAGTTCTGTACATACATTATGGCCAGCATGCTTTTAGTTCCAACCTTGTCAAAATTAACAATGCATTGGATTTCTACCTCCTAGTAATATTTCATTAACTAATGTTCTGTTTATTCAGTTGCATTCTTCCATCCACATAGAGGGGCAAATTATATCTTTCTTTCTAACAACAGGAGAGCAGAGCCACAAAGTGAGTCACAATAGCTGCCAGTGAAATCATGTTCTAATTTGTTAAACCTGTGGTTGCTTTGATTTGATTTCTGAATAATGAGAGCATTGACAGAGTTTAGAGAAAGAAATTAGAGTTAAATTTGAGTTTGCTCCCAGCTGGTAGCACAACCTGTTAAAGCGATAAAGAAGAATTATTAACTCTTACCCCTCCCCCAACTGTGTGTTGGGGTAAGGAAGATGTTAAACCAATCCTAGAGATGAGGTAATTAAGGTCTCTTAATTTTTTTTTCTCTTTTGACTTAATTGTGCTCTCATGCAGCCTGTCTGTTTGAGCTCCCTTGAGAATCCTCTGAAAACAACACATCAAAAATGTTCATGAGGCAAATGAGGAAAAATAGAAGCTGACATACAATATTGAGCTGTCAAGCCTTCATTTTAGCAGATTACTGTTCCTGCCTGAGCCGAAATGATGCATTATGAACAGGCTTTGGCACAAAAACTGCAGTCAGACAGGAACTTGAACAATTGTTCAGTAATGAGACAAACAGCTCATGATAGAGAACAGCACGCCTAAGTGAGGGAACACGGTAAAACATTCAAATTTATCTCCTGGCAGACAGGTCCCACTGAGGGGATGGAAATTTGTGGGTTTGACAAAGGTTTGCATAGTACCAACCTCACCAGCATTTAAATATTTCTATAGAAATAATACACTGAAAATTACTAGAGTAATAACAGCAGACTACGCAATATTAATCAAACTATAAAAGGAGTATGTTTATAATGAGAACAGTATTTTTGATTATACATATATTTCTTTTTAACTATGTTTATTGGACTGTAGTGGAGAGTTATGTGACACTGATGTGACGAATTGCGCTTTGGGGGGAAAAAGCAGAAGCTGGAAGCAGAAACAGGGTGTATGCATAACAGATTTGTGTAGAGATGTAACAAAACCCAGTCAGTAGTTGTGCATAGTGCAAGGCAGTGGAACCTAAAAGAGCTTGGGAAACTTTGAGGAGTTTCTGTTCTCTTCACAGCAAACATACACTACTATAAATACAGAGTACTCAAATCCTGTAATTATAATGCAGGAAAAGCAACTCATGTACTCAAGCTGTTCTCGAGTTAGCATGCCAATATATAGTGCACATTAAGCTGATGACTGATTGGCTCCACAAACACAAGCACACAGACACATAACTTATAAATTAAATGTCTTCTTAAAACAAAGCTCTAATACTACTATCACTTTTAATATAAAGCTTATCTGTATTTTATTTCTTATAGCCAGTAGCGTGGCTCTGTTGATGATTATAGCACTTAGTTGGCCCAGACTGGCTACTGATGTAGCAGCATGATGATGATCAGGTCAAAATGCATTACTCAACATGATGAAAGACGTCTGAAAAACATCAGCCTCAGCTGTACTTTGTGTTAGGTGCAAGTTACCAAATATTAGCTCCCTTAGAGGCTAAACTAAGATGGTGAAGTAAACATCACATCTGCTGAATATTAGCATTTGCAGTGTGAGAATGACAGCAGAGCACACTCTGATAAAAGAATGCTGATGTAAGAATTTAGCTACAAGCACTGCTGTGCTTTACTATGCTAGTACAGTTTCAGAGAGCGACTTGCATGGTTGTAAACTCTATTTTTTTTTTATCATCTTTAAGATGAAATACCACCAATTTTATACGAATTTATTCAATTTTATTATTATTAATAATAATAATGTGTTGTCTTGTGCAATACAATTTGGTTTTTGAAAAAAAGATTTAAACTATTGCATTGGCTGTGGAGTAAAACCCTACGGCGAACTGCTTTTCTCTGAACTAGAGAAGAGAAGAATTTTGTAGTGGTGGCCACAGTAGCAGCTTAGCCTAACCCTGTCTTCTGGTTTCTCTATCGCTCTCTGACTGCCCACTCTCAGTGAGACAAATTCCCTGCATGGTTTCTCCCTCTCTCCCTCACTGATGCTGTGAGCTGAACTTCAATCCCAGAGAAAACAGGATTAGAGTCTGGCCCTAGATATGGCTTTACCTCCTAAAGACATAACTGTGCTAAATACCCCTCAATACAATCCCATTTTAGGGATTCCCACAGACTAACTGTGAGATCTGAAACTCTTTGTGGCAGACAGGGGAGGGACGGCACACTGTTCTTATCTGGATACATGTTGGAAAATGTTGATGCAGGATGGGTCAAAAGGATGGTGTCTGGTTGGGTGGCACCGTCAGTCTGTGCTGCTTCTGCCCCAGTGCACAGCCATGTCGGTCCATTTTTATGTCTCACTGATTCATGTCTACCTGCAGGCCAAAGCGGGGAGGGGGGTTTGAGTGGTGAGTGAGTAGTGACCAGCACTTGGCTCCAAGAAGCAGGGCAAAGGTGAAAGGGGCAAGAGTGGAGGAGGAGAACAGAATAAGATTTCAGAGTGAGAAGAATACTAGCTTAAAAATCAGATCAAGAACTTTACTAAAAGAAAAGACGTTGTGTTATACAATAACATCAGTTTGACATCCTTGATTGCATGTGGGTCTTGAGGCTTCCAATGTTTCAACTGTTTTTCAACCATTCTTCCTGGCTTCCTTTAACCTTGTTCAGTTTTTTTTTTACCATGCAGTACATGAGGTCAACCTAATCTTTTGAGGAAAATTTCAAATGGTCAGAATATACAGAGTGAAAAAAGTCAAAACACTTGAAAACTGAAATTTGTTGTTATGTCACATTTTACTTCAGTTTTGCTGGTTTTATTCAAGGTGACCTGTTAGATACCATTCAAAATGAATTTAAAAAAACAGTGTTGAATATCTGCTTTATCCTACTGTACTGACTGAATACTCACAAGCCCTACCATAGAGCATTTGTTTGACTTTAACATCTCATACTAGACTAACTCTCCTCGTAGTTCAAAGGGAAGATCAGAATCTCTCTGCGGTTGGTGAACAGCCGTGAACTTCATTCCTTCCTGCAGAGACACGTTGGATATATATATATATATATATATATATATATATATATATATATATATATATATATATAGGATCATATGTGTTTGTGTGCTTTGTGATTTTATCAAAAACAAATAATGTTAAATTCAAGTATCTCTCATAGCAAGGTGTTTTATTTACAGACCTGAGGGTGGGTTGGTGATTTCCATTCATTCCTTTGTTGAATCAGTCTGTGGTCAAACACATCTGGAGGGAAAGGAAGAGAGGAAGGCAGCATGCCCTGGTACATACCCACATCTCTTACATCTTCATAGAAATGGCTGTGCGAGTCAACGGGGGGACAGATGACATCTTGTAGCGCGCATGGAACACATGATGAAAATACAGTCAATAAATACTGCAAATGTGCTGCATTTGAATAATTGCTAATGGCAAAAATATTTGCTGCATGTTAAAGTAGGACAGATAGAGACCCTTAATATTGCATAATGTTTAGGATATGAGGTGTTTACTGTTTACTGCCCTGATTACTTAGAGATACATTTGCGTCTTACCAAGATCACGTGTTTCCTCAGGGTGGGGGCTGAGACGAGGCATGTAGTCACCAGTGGGATAATAATAATGGGAACATTCCTGGAAATAGGGAGACCGAAGAGATAGCATCAGATCAGCTATGACCTTAGGTAAGTTCCTTTTAATAGCAATTCCACATGTTTTTCATCAGTGCAGGGAGGGGGCTCCGGTGAATTCTTGAAGAGTTGCTTCAACTTATTTTTTTCCCCATTTGCATCTAGAAGTAACCATGCAACACATTTTCAAGATTTCTCTGATGGATTCCTGCCTGTTTAACAAATCAAGGGAGAAGAAGAGGAAAGATAGAGTCCCTGTTATTAAATGGGCAGTAGTGAAATATCTGGCATATCCAAGCTAACAGAAACATTGTTTATATATTAAAAATGCTGCTGTGTTTGATACTACATTATACTGGTAAATTGTCAGAAATCTCACATAAATAGCTCAAAATGAAATAAATAAAAATAAAAAAACTATTTCTATTTAAGACTAGTTCCCATTATGGGTAAATGAAATATGTTTATAAGTAAATCAGGGTAAAGTCTACCTCCGTGGGTATTTGAAGATTCATCCTATTCTGACAGCAGTGTTATCTGTTTTCTTTTACCACACTAAACTGTTTTCTCCAAGGTTCAAATCCTTGTTGGCCTTTTTAAAGTACAAAATGATAATTTCTCCAAGATCAATATGTATTTCGAATGCTAATTGTGATGTATTGATCTCTGTTCCATCTCTCTGCACTGCTAAAGGTTTCATTAGTTTATCTATCCATTTTCCTTGTTATGGCTGAATTCTCCACTTCCTGTCCTGCCAGACCTCCTCACCCTCTGCCTAACCTCTTTCCTTCCTTCATCTGTTTACTCAACCTTCTTTGTATCTCTGCATATTTTTCAATTGCCCTTTTCTCTTTCTCCTTCTTGCTCTCTTCCCTCGCCTCCTCTCTCCCGTTCCCACCTCCGCGTAGCTCTCGTAGACGTTGCTGTCTGTTTCAGATCCAGAGTCAATGAGGAGCGTGCGCTGGGCTGCAGTGTTGATCATTTCTCTGCTTTCATACTTGTTGAAGTTTCCTACAGTTGATTGACTTGACCTGCACAGTGAAATCACATTTCGTCATCTGCACTACATGATTTATTCCCAAGCAACTTGTAATAATTAGTCCCCAGTGTGAATTCAGAGTTACAAAGCACTCAACACACATAGCAGCTTGTTTCCTGCATACATTAACTTCTTAATAACAATACATTATGTGGTACATGTATCCATTTGTTACAGGGTTGTGGTGCAAGTTTGTTGACATAAATATAAATGGATATTGAGAGGCTTATTGTTTTGCCTGCCTGGCTGTTTTTGTCCATGGATGAGCCAATGGATCAGGTCTAAGACTTACTAGAGTGGATTTGGTTGGTATTTTTATTACTTCTTAAGGCAGGGCCTGAACTTACCCCTTGTCTTCATTCTTCTTTCCATCCAACACACTGTCCCCCCTATCTGCTGCTGGGGGTACGAAAGAGAAGCAAAGATACTTAGTGTCATAAAAAAATTGAAGCTGAAGAGAAGGGCATTGTAAACTGATCAGAGGAATGTAAAGGGGGAGAGTGAGAGTGAATGAAAGAGCTGTAAAATAAATAAATAAATAAAAATTGAAAAACCAAAAGGCATGGGTAGGTGAGGAAAAAATATATAAGCTTGAAGGGGAAACCTTAACAGTCAGACTGAAAAGCAAATGGGAAGAGACAAAAGAAGAGATAGAGGAAGGACATAAAGCTAGCAAACGAGATAAAAGATATGTATGAAACACAGGAGTGACAGCTTTGAAGGATTAATCTAGTGGGGAGGGCGGAGGCCCAGAGAGTAAGGAAAAGGAGATGAGACAGAATGGACAAATAGAAAAAGGGACATAAAGAGATGAGGAGGGAGTGAGAGGCTAAGCTGACAGTTGTATCAAGGTTCAGTGTTATCGCTTTAGAGGTATGTGAGGAATGAGAACAGTACCATGACAGAAAGTTGTGGAAGAAACATTTTAACATCCACTGATGAAAATATAATTACGTTTACCTTTCTGACCTCGCCTCTTTTTCCACCTTAGTCCAAAGAAGCAACCGACCAAATTGAACACCAGCAGGCCTCCTAACACTCCTGTCAACACTACAGCCAAATAGACTGGCAGTCCACTTCCACCTAGTTTGCAAAACATTAGAAATATTATCTCAGTGCAGAGGAAGCAATTTGGAAATTTGTGAAGATAAAAACTGACTGAGACAGGCCCAACCAGTCTCTCAATTGTCTTTATTGATTAAAAACCAGCAGAGGGGAAAAAGTATGGGTGGGTGCCATGACAACCGCTACACTTGTAGAGCAAACATTAAAAGCACTGGAGGTGCATACATTAACATGATTTAGCCAAATGAAGCTAGCAGCTGTGTAAAAAGACTTACCCTGTGAGACTGAGTCTTTATCTGATGGAACCTCATCTGGCTCTGGATTCTCTACAGACAAAGAAAGATGATATCAAAAACACATATTCGATGATTGTACTGTTCAGTCCTTCCAGTGTTAAACTGGGGTTACTCCAAACTGACCCTTAGTGGTGATGGTCAGTACTGCATTGTTGTCAGCATAGCTGCTCTCTCCTATTGCATTAAGGGCATTGACAGAGAAGTTGTAAGTGGTGACAGGCTGCAGACCAGTAACAGTAAAGGTTGCCGCACTGGGAGGAAAGACATCCACATACAGGAAACTGACAGACTGATCCCAACGGTATCTGTCAAACAAAACAGTCAGTCAAGTGCAATTCTCTGAAACTAGGAAAAAAAAAGAAAAAAGTTGTTCTTCATCTGACATCGTTTCTTAGCTTTTTCACCTTATACGGAATCTTTGCTGCAAACCACCATTGAAGCCAGGGATCCAGTCAAAAGTGACAGAGTCATGGCCAACACTGACTTGGCGAAACGATGAAGGAGGATCTGGATAACCTGAAAAGAAGACAAATGGAAAAAGCAAGCATGTTCTCAATTTTGTGCGAGAGCTGAACACCTTCACTCAACAGGGCGCTGTTTGAAGAGGCTTTAGGTGCTAAGGAACTGAGATGTGTGCCATTATATAGTGGAGTGATTCTATTTGCAGGCTCTGAAAAAAATAAAATTAAAAAACAAAATGATAAACATGAAGCGCTGCTGTGGGTAGGCTTGTGCCTCCCTCTTTTTAATGGAGCTGTTATAAACAGACAAAATGATAAATATGAGTGCAGAGCTGATGTGCTTTTTTTAAATTTTATTTTATTTTTATTATTTTTTGACAGAAAGGAAATAGTAAGAAAAATCACTTTGAGATATTCTCACTTTTCCCATTTATCAGTTGTGGTAGAAACAAAATCATTTTGTGAGATATACTGCACTCATATTGTGTATAAACTGTTTACCTCAGAAATAATATTTGCTTTGTTTTTTTGCTGTATAATTTCAGGCTGTGACCCTTAACACATCACTTCAGGTGCATTTGTCTGGAATGTTTAATCAAGAAAACTGAGAACAACCAATGATGGTGAATTATTAAAAAAAAAAAAAATAAAAATAAAATATGAGTCAAATATCAAATAAGGGAGGAGAGATGATCATTGTGGTCAAAATTTGTCAGTGAGCCTCCAAACGTGCTTTATTTTTTCCAACAGTTTATACTTTCTTCATCAAAGTTTAGTCCAAAGCCTTAAAAAAATAAAATAAAATAAAATAAAATCTTTTCTGATAGAAGCAGTTTTGCATCACTCCTCATTTGCTCTTCCTTGCCCTTTGTTGTATGAGTGATGAGTAAACATGGGCAGAGCTTTAGCTGCTCTCTCTCAGCACAAAGTGGCTGATTTGTCCATTTTATCCAACCAAAGTTCTGCAGTGAAGGATGAAGCCTCTTGATTATTATCAGTATTGTGAACAAAGGTCAGTGTAAGCAATCCATGTCTTCAGTTTGACAGAGGGCATAACTTCAGTGAGGGTAGTAAAGCAAAAGTGGATTATTTGGCATTTGGAGCATAGAAAAAAAAGGGATGTTGGTTTTGGGGGCAGAGGAAGAGAATTTCAAGGGGAGAAGGAGGAGAGATAGTAGCGTAGCAACATAAGAAGGAGATGCTCTACTCATTTATGGCTCCAGGCTACAGCCCAGTTTGCAAAGTAAATAATTCCCACTATCAGCTTCGCTCATAAGATTCCAGGGCAGAGAGGTCAGCCTTATTTGGATCTCGTCTCCTTCAAATCGAAAAAGCACCACGCTAAGAGAAAAAAAAAAAAAAAACTCTCTTCCTCTCAGGCTCTTAAATGATAAGGAAGCATATAAAATTTATTATCACTGCGTCAGATAAATTATGAATATTCACAGCTGTAAAAAAGTGACTAGGGAAAAAAAACAAGGCCAGTATTGGATTGTATTTTATGGTTTTTATAGTAAACATTAAATGTGTCCAACTGTGGCTGTAGGCTTTTGCTCAAAGCTGGACTGTGTCGATAATAGCGGTAGTGCACGGATACACTGGTAGCTTGAAGGTAGAAACCTCTAAGCATGCTGGGAGACTAAAGCATATCACTGCAGCATTATCTGAAGAAGAAGAAGTAAAGTAGTGCTATGGGCTAAACGATAAGGTAGAGATAAAGCAATGGAATAAGTTTACTTAAAGCAACAACTCTCTTCACTTTACAAAACTCTCGATGTTCAATAGTTCCCCCAAACTATTGTAATGTTGCTGAAAATGGCTGATAAACTTTGGACAGGGCAGCACAGACTCAGTCATTTCGAAATGGTGCCAAACTAGAAAACAAACTAAAAAAAAAAAAAAGAGTGCTTCACTCTATATGAATAATCCCTACATGTTGTGCCATAACCACTGACTTTGATCATTTGCCACTGAGTTCAAGCAGCAGTGGGTGAGGTCTGTCCAGTAGGGGGCGAAAAGAGAAGCAAAACTGTAGAAGAACAACCAACATACTGTATAGTACACTTACCTTGAAGGTTCAGTCTTATAACTCTCTACAGACACACCTACACACACACACACAAAACAAACAAAACTAGCGATAGAGTACTTGTGCTGATGAGCTGGATGTCTAGCTTGTCTTCCCCAAGTGAGTTGCGAGCAGTGCAGCTAAAGACAGCGTAGTCCAAAACTGCGCTCACATTTACCACTCGAACTGTGCTGGTGTGAAAGGAGCCTTCCCTCACCGTCACCTCCTCATACCTGTAGCACAAATGTAAGCACACCCACACAGCCATACAGAGAAAGACAAATCCTTAGCAGACAGACAGCAGGCACTGTGAGGTTCTTCACATTTTACTCTTACCCAGCTTCACACATCAAAGAAATGTTGAACAGGTGAAAAACATAAAATGCACTAAATCTGGATTTAGTAGTGATATATATGATGAAATGGCAAAAGAGTGTAGCTTGAACCTAATTTTATTTTAATGATTCATTGAAGTGTAGCAGCAAAGTAAATAGTTAAGATATTCAATTCTCCAACCTGGGGTTTGCAAAATCCATGAGTGCACCATTTTTTTCCCAAGAGAAGTCGACACGAGGAACGCCCTCTGCCTGACACATAATTTCAGCTGTAGTAGTGCCATCTCCTCTGCTTGCTACCTTTTTCCATAGGGGTCCTTTACGAAGCTCTGGTTTAACTATAAATGACAAGATGGGCATAGAAGACTATTCTTGCAAATACCAAACAGCAAGGAAATGGAAATGTTTTGCTGCTTTCTGACAGTAGAAACAGAATACAAACTCACATTGCACGACCAACTGTATATCTGCACTGGCAGGGGGTGCTATGCCATTATTGGCTAGGCACTTGTAAAGACCAGCATGAGCCCGCGTCACATTATAGATGGTCAGAAGGCTTGATTCGTCTTCCTGGGTTTCCTCACCCATCTGCACCTCCTCCTCTCCCTGCAAAGATAGAGTGAGGGGGGATAAAAAGAAGACAGCCGCTATCCCTCAGTACACATCTGCCTCTTCTACCTGTCTGGATGTATGAGAGCTAGACAGGTAGATTGTGAGGGAGAGTTGAGCCAGAAATCATCAGGGCTTGGGGGTCTGGATGGGAAGGGCACTCAATGGAACAAGCTCTAAGGACAGAGAAGAATAATGCCAAAGGCTAGAGAGCCACAGGAAAAGAGAGAAAGAGGGGCCATGCAGGTTGAAAGCGGGACACACTCTACTGCCAGGGGGTGTGTTAGACTGGAGAAAGCATCGGTAGATACAGAGACCACGCCACATTGACGAATGTGCCCTTTAGTCACGCAGCAGTAATGAAAGCTATTTTTCTGGATTTGGGCTGAGCATGGAGCAGGAAGAGGTGGGGTGGAAGGATAGTTAGAGCCAGTGAAATATGGTGCATCTGGGCATGTGCAAAGGCCAGTAAAAAACGATAAGAACACATGAAATAATAGAAAGGAAGCCATATAAAAGAAATGCATTTTAGGGGATGGCTGTTTTTCTGTATGTGTGTATATATGTAGCTCTCACCAGCCATTTCCAAGAGAACATGCCAGATATAATTGGGTTGGCATCTGCCACACATATCAGGTCTCCTGTTTCCCCCAGGTTCACAAACACCGGGTCTTTCTCTGCTTTGACACTTGGAGCATCTGAGTGTAAGAAAAAGGGACAAGGCCAAGGCACAAGCAATGTCAACCTGGGACAAATCATTTGGCAAACCATTAAACAGGTTTGCTGCATTGCTATAATTACTATTACACTTGTTTGCCTTTGAAAATATTCATAACCCCATTATAATTGGCCACTGTGCTTTTGATACAATGCCATTAACTTCTCTAGGTGATAACCAAGACTGAGAATTGACTCAAGCACAGGGGTCACATAGGAGACCAGACAAAGTCTGAAATCTGAAACTTTACTATCAGGCTTGTCCATACTCTGTATGGTCATTATTCAGTAAAATAAAACAAGAGAGGAGCAGCAGAAAATAAGAACCAGGGACAGGAAAAAATATCCAAAAATACTAATGAATGACACTTACCTAAAAGCAGGCTGGTTCAAAAATCAAACAGGTAAAGGTCATACACACACAAAATCCCAACAACACCAACAGCAAAAACACTAGGAAAAATGCCTGGAAACTTGACAATGAAGAGCACAAAGACAGTCTGACTAATATATAAATAGGGGACTGACTGGCTAAAGGGAAAAAGGTGACACAAAAAATGTTGGGAAAAACACAAAGGCAGCAAATAAATGAAATATGGACATGAGATAAAACAAACAAAAACAAACAAACAAAAAAGAGAGAGTAGACAGAGTAAAGGCATCTGTTCTTCTTCTCATAGAAGTGTCCGTAACAGACATCTCGTCATGTGACCCATGAAGACATGATAGCCATGAAACCAACAAGAAGGGTAGGGTAACCCTAACACAGACTGACAGATTTACCAATCCCCCATTTTTTGATTCCACTCTTAATTCATCTATCCACCAAAGTATGTCTTCTTCCTTACTGCATGGCTCCTCATCTTTTCTTTGTTCATCTCTGCCTCACAAGCTTTTCATACTTTACATACCCATGGGTGCCATGTACTTGCAACAATAAAGCCATTAGTGCCTACTTGTCTAAACCTATGTTCACTCTCGAGGAACAGTGATGGGAACTGTTAGCAAGATACAGACCTCTGGGTTTGTGGAATCCACCCATGTTGGTCTCCTAACCAAGAACGACACTGTTAAGTGGGCTACACTGCCACACATAAAAGCTACTACAATTCTCCATACATAATGAATATCTACAACTGTCAAGCCCAGTCAGATCAAGATGGCAGAATCCATTAGGCATGTACCATGGGCTTTAGTGAATCAGGCAGACCTACATTTTCAACACTCCTATTATTAAATCATCAGTATCGGGGTAGAGAGCCTGGAGCTTGAGGCTGGGCCTGGGGCAGCAGTGGAGGTGGACAGCCTTGCATGGAGGTCTAATGAATGAGGCACATTTGGTGGGGGGGAACTGAAAGTCAGAGTTGTTGTGAGCATGTGTGAATGCATTGTCAAGTTCAAAAGCAGTCATGCTGTTAGGAGCCTACAGATTCAAATTCAGTGTACAAAACTGGCAATTATGAGCGGGAGAAATTCTGTTCATTCTCCTTATTTAAAGAAAGAAACCTATTGAATAAAGACAAATGTTGTGGCTGACTTATAACCTAAAGAACCCTTGGGTTACTTGTGTGCTGCCACTCCCATCCTTTCTCTCATTTTTCATCTCTTTTGGCCATTGTAGTTGGTTATTTGGGGCACTTTCATTAACCCCTATAAACTATCTTTCAAAGGTACAGAGGAAACAGAACAACATTAGAAAGTGTGTGTATAAGATTTAAATGTGTGCAGAGTCTTACACTGAACGTCCAGCGTGATGGAGGTTTGGTTGACGCCTTGATCATTTTCACACTTGACAGTGTAAACTCCGGCATCATACCTCGAAACATTCCTGATCTCCAGTGAGTAGTCATCCAGGAAGCGATAGCGGAAATCTTCCTCTTTAGCAAAACACACACAGACACACACACACAAATATAAAGCAATGGTAAATTAAGTATTCATTACATGCTCATCAACTGAATGTCCTCTGGCCACTGGTCTCTAAGTGACATCTAATCCTGCATTATTGATTGGCCTGGCCAGATTCTCACATCAAGCCAACAATAGGCTGCGTGAGAGACACGTTCTGTACCACAGCACTCAAAATGTAATAGGTGGGTTTCTGCATTCAAGATTCAGTCATTTTATAGTGTTGTTGTATAATGGAGCTAACAGAGTTAACAGAAAAAGCGAGTGGGTGCAGCAGGGCCCTGCTGACACCGGCCTGGAGGAGAAGCCAGGTTTAAAACCGTTGTGTTGTATTCAGGGAGACAGCAATCCTCATTTAGACTGCATACATTAGAGCAGTAATGAGAATCACATTTGGCAGGGTCCCATGCTGGCTAACCTGCCATGTTTTATTCAGACCCTGAATGGCAGAGCTGAGTGCTTACTTGCTGGCTCAGCTCAACTAGGACCTGGTTTATAGAGCCATCACACAACCCTAGATCACCTTTGACCAGCTTCTCCCTGCGGTGGAGCCAACTACAGGAGACCTCCTCTGGGTTAGCTGAGACCAGCAGTGGGATGGTTGCCATGTCATCCTCGAGCACCCGTACCTCTGTTGGCTGGTCTGGGCTGAATTCTGGTGGGTCTGACACAGAAGCAGCACAAAAATACAGCTACAGTGAATTGGATTCATACTAAACAAATATGAGAAGTGGCAAGAATACAAAGTCAGTGCCACAGAACCACCAAGAGTGAGCACAAAGACACACAAAACATGTTGAACATGAAAGCACTAAGAGACACTAATGAGAGTCAAACAAGTAGAAAGTCGACATCCCACCAATAATTCCAGATCTAACCAACTTCACACACTTAGAGGACGGGGGAGTAAGGCAGCCACAGGAGGAAGAGGGACAGGCATTAAAACAACGAGTGACAGTACTGTTGTCCAAATGCAGCTCTGCACAAACACACAGTGACATTCCTTCATGCTCATACACAGCACCAAGCTTTGAAACAGTGGCTGGCTGCTGCCTGTGAAATGGCATCAAAGACAAACATGGCCATGCCGCAAAGCAAATGCACAATTAGGACACACTGCCGCAGAGCTCAACAGACCCACAAATCACAACAAAGGTATCCAGTAAACAAAAAAATAAACACAAATACTGCAAAGGCACACCAGCAAAGCATTTTTTGATCCACGTCATTAGTGATCATCATTGTGCATCATTTAAGACTCATGCAAGCCATATCCCTTAGTCACTGACCAAAAAGAAAGAAACAAACAAACAACCCGAAAAAAAGAAAGAAATGAACAAAAAATTCACCTACTACTTACAAAGCACATTGAGTTTGTAGTATGTGTTGGCCCCCTCTGCCAATGCATGGCTGTGGGCCTGGCAAATGACGTTCTGGTTGTGATGCTGTGAAGTCAGATTCAGAGATAGAGAACTGTGCACTGAAATGCCACCAAACTGAGCTTTCCTGGGTTCCTGCTCAACTCCCTGCAACCTAAGACACAGAACCCAACCAGCAAATCCAATTAACAAAGGATTTCAAGTTCACCAAACAATCAAGCATATCGCCACATTTAATAGGAGAAACATCAATCATTCACACTAATTTTGACAGTGAATTAGGCATACAATTTTATAGGAAAACATTTTCTGCTATGTCCTTTTTAGCCTACTGCCTAGCCAAACCTTAATGGGCCCAAGATCCAGGAAATGTTGGCCATGGGATTGCTGCTTCCAGCCTGGCACTCCAGGGTTAGCACCTCGCCCCGACGAAGTACCTGCTGTTGGGTTGTGATCTTCATACTTACTGCTGTAACTGGAGAACCACAGGGAAAACATGAAAATCCAATTTTGACCCATTGATTATTTCAAGATGAAGGATATAAAATGCAGCAAATCAAATCTGCCATGAAATTCATTTATCTGATATAATGCCTTTCTCTCAGCTAAGTTAGACTGGGATAAAGGTCAAGTGGAGCTAAGTCTTAAAGCTCCAGTCTTACTCACAATGAACCTTAAGTTTAGTGTATGCAGAGATGGTTTTCTTTGCTTTATTTATGGCATCACAGCGGTAGCTGGCCATGTTGTCACTGGCTGTCAGGACCAGGATGAGTTCTCGAGATACACCCATATCAAATGAGGTCTGCTTCAGTGCGTTAGTCACTGCCTTTCCATTCTAAATCAGAAAAGAAGGCTGCAGATCAGTGTGTGTATGCTGGACAAACACTAAAATGCACATATACAGGCAGACATGCATATGCAGTGCAGTACATTCTCACTTTGAACCAAGTCAAAGTTGCTTTCGGATTTCCCCCAGTGGCGAAACAGACTAGATGGACGGTGCTTCCGGAACGAAGGGGGACATCTTCAGGTGGAGCATCAATCCAGACTTTTTGAGGGGGGTCTGTTGTAACAGTTTGAAGAATCAAAGTACATTTTTAAATCAGTTCCTTTTGGTTTTCTTATATGTTAAGCAGACCTGTGTTTTATACTGTATTAAGAGACTGGACTTTTAAAAAAGCTGAAGTTAATATCACTTATAGAAATATCAGTTCAAAAATATATATAAAAATATATATATAAATATTATCAGCTCCCCCTGGTGCCTTCCCCAAATTCTGTTGTTCTATCGGTGCAAACATAGGCAGAAATTACTGGGAGAAGAGCCCACTCCTGGGAAAAATAGACAGTTGTCCTTCTCAACATATCATTGCAAACATAATAATATGATATTAAATTGCATAAGAAAATAAAATTAAAACATTTGTGCTAATTATAGACACTCAAAAGATTGTGTCCTTCCTTGATATGACTCAAAGTAGACTAGTCCACTGCCTACCGTCCCTGAAACCCTCAGGCACATTAGGCCTCCATATTAGTGTCTGTGGAGCAATCTCTTTAAGTGTGTCAGTGGTGGCTGGCCTCCAGTAAGTAGGTACTTTGCAATGGTTAATTTAAACCCAAGGATGTGTTGGCTATTTTTTCAAAAGAAAAAAAACCCACATTTACTGTATAATTGTAACTAGACTATATTTTCTTTGGTTCCATTACCTTGTGCATCAATCATAGACTGTATATAAAAGATGAACATAGCCACAATGTGTCCCATTGTTCAGGGAAGTCCTGTTTTGAAGCCTCAGATTGAGATTTTGTCAATCCGAGCATCTTCCTTTTTGAAACCAGGCATCACAAATGAGAAACTGAGGACACTGCATGCTCACACAGTAGCAACTTGTCAATCGCAATGTAGCTTGTCCCGCCAAAAATCATATTTATGACTTATTAACAAAATGTGAATAAGACTTGGGACTAGCAACTGAGACTATAGATTTATTAGGAATGTTTTTACTGAGGTAATAGATCAAGTGAGCATTAGGATGTTCCCTATAGATTTCTATACCATCTGACTTCTTTTTGCAACCACATTAGTTGTACCTTGCTGGCCATTAGGCAAAATGCAAGTTTAAACCACTGAAACATTGGCTTCACCTTGCAGACCTGGAAACCATGTCCATTTTTTTAAACAGTCTAAAGGATCCACTGTCTAATATTTTATGGATGTGGACGTTTATCCACAATTAAAATATCTCCTCATATCTCACTTTTTTCAGGCTGTTTGGTTTGTTACAAATGCTAGATAAGTATATATGATACAGCTTATTTGATTAAGATAAGATGTAGGTTTTCATGTGAAATAATAATATTTCTAACTATATATTTATGATTGTGTAATTAGGCCCTAAGCATAATCTTAATTCTTGTAGCATGTAGGATGGGTGGTATGATTTATTTTATAATGAATTTTGTTGATTTGTATTTTTTGGAAATGAAGGAAGACTTCATTTATCAAAAAGATAAAAAAAAAAAAAAAACATAATTACAACAACCCCGTGTTAAAATGTTAAGAAATAAGTACGTTTTTGGCAGGCTTCCTAGCATTTTGGTCTTTTACAGAGCAACAGCAAAACATTAGAGATCTGCATCTTTGAAAAAAGCAAAATATAATTTGTCATATATTTGTTTTGGTTCAGTTAATTAGTGTTGCTTCTGTCCCACTACTGTTAATAACCTGCATCTGTGTGTATTTGTCAGCCAACCAGGTCAGTTAAAGCAGCAGAGACAAGACAGAAAAACAGACTTCGGATCATATTTTCAGTGCAATAAAACATCAAGTGAGTAGAGAAACCCCATTAATAGTAAAGGCAATTTGATAAACATGATGAAAGGTTTCATAATGGTGTCATTAGGCAAAAGAAACTATAATTATTAAAAAAAATATAACAAACTGGTACAACCCTTAATTTATTTGTCTATCAATTATCTAAAATATACTGTTCCAGATGTATAGTAGTAAGAGGTTCTTTGATATATATTAATAACACCAGTACCTTTGATGGCACCTTAGGTGTCCGGTTCAGGAGTTGTTGTGAAATTAGTCTCTTTACTGACATTTAGAGTTTTACTGCTACTGCTATGCCCCTCAGAACCAAGATGGATGTGTCCTTGTACTAAAAATGTTACCAAATTAAATTTTATTCTCTTTATTTCTTATGGCGGTTATGTACACTGATATACTGTACAAGAATTTCAAGAAACTAGACTCACTTACTTAGAAAACTTAAACTCACTTACAGTAGACACTGAGTTCAGCGATCTGGGTTTTGGAGACGTGTGTTCCCTTGTTAAAAGCCTCACAGGTGAGCTTCAGCCCATCCTCCTCCCGAGAGACCCGGTGGGTCATGTTGGACATGGTTGTCATCCCACCGTTGTCTCCCTGCAGACACAAAGAACACATGACAGTTCGTTTTGGGGGACAGACAGTCTTGGTCTGGCATCCTTAGTTGTAAGAGAGAGAGAGAGAGAAAAAAAAATCAGAAAAACAACCCTTGCTGGTTTGTCTTGGCGAATACAGATGGCAAATTAGCAGCTGTAATAACTGATGTTGTGCACGGTCTGTGATAAATAAGTATATTCATCTGACTCTCTGGCTTTGCACACTGTTATAAATTGAGGCAAGTGTCATTTTGCACCTGCCTGATAGTGGTCATGCCTATGCAGCACATCTGGTTATTAAAGCTATTATTGTGGTAATTACTGTAAAAGCCACAGTCAGAAAGACTAACAAAGACACTGGACAGGAGCGTCAGTCTTCATTCACCTCACACTGTGTATAATGCATTAAAGCTCACATACGGCACACTGAGTGCCTTGTGTAAGATCAAATGAAAATGCTGCTACCAGATGAATAAAGAGCTTGTTTAATAATACTCATCTTCCGTGTCAGCTTTTATTCACTTTGATCTTATTAGCATACACAAAAGAGGAGAAGAGCAGCAGAATACTCTTTTTGGAATCGGATGATTCATTTGCAAAGCTGCAGCAGGCCTATTCAGAGACAGCTCATGGTCATACTGTTTTCTTTCATCTATAAAGGTTCACATGAGGTCACGTTGCATATTGAGGATTCTTTTAATTCAATAGGAGGCATTTTAATAGTTTTTTGTTGATACCCTAAAGGCGAGTTTGACTGAAAGGAAATGTTTTTGTACATTAACTTCCATGCCTTTTGCCTATCTATTCATAAAAGAAGAAATATAAACATAACGTTTTTCAGTATTCTGTTTAAATCGACCAGCATGTTCTCTAGTTATAAGACTGTGTCTTGCCCACATTGTTCTTGTCGACCTGCTCAGTTGGATGAATTTCACCTTTGTGCAAATTGTGTGCCATGTAGTCCCACCTCTTCCATAGTGACAGAAGTGTTGTTGAGCTCCTTGTAGCCCAGCCACCAGCGAATGTGGACGGGGGGATTACTGGAGGCGGCGTAGCAGCTCAGATTCAACTCTTGCCCCTCAATTGCTTTTAACGAACCCCACATTGTCAACTCTGCAGGCTCAACTGATGTACACGCACACATACATAGGGAAACATGCAAAGACAAGTCAGTAAAAATATCATCCCATGACTAGTACATTCAACAGCTACATATTCTAATCACAGCAGCAGCGCAACTATTTTTGGATGTGAAACACAGAGCTGTATCAAGGGTGAGAGGAAAAATCACTTTGAGTGGCAACTTGTTTTCTCTGGGGGTTTTCATTGTGGTTTCTAAAGTCTGCTTTGTTTTAACCAGAGGGGTAGACAGGGTACAATAGCTGCAGGCAAAGTGATGCAGTTGTATAAAGCCTTTGGGGGAATACAAAGGCTGGGGACTGAGCTGGCAGACTTCAGGAAGGAGGGGTCACGTATGTAAATCTTTTGCGTATTTGTGTCTATTCCACATGTGACACTGAG
The DNA here is from genome assembly GCA_015106735.1 of Paratilapia polleni. NCBI lineage: Eukaryota > Metazoa > Chordata > Actinopteri > Cichliformes > Cichlidae > Paratilapia > Paratilapia polleni. Next base: position 9,753 of record VUQI01055530.1, on the reverse strand, counting down.
TGGAATGCATCTGTGCCACACACAAAGACTGCTGAAATTCTGCAGGTGCTGTATGGTAAAGGAGGCATACTCATATTTCACCAGTGAGTTTTACTCTGTGCCCTCCAGCTTCTGCCAGTGCCTAGAGCACTGTCAGGCAGTCAGCGGTTCATTTTCACCATCGCTGAATGGATGACTGGGAGGCATGGCACCACAGCCTGCTGGGGGCTTGGTGAATGGAGGAGTGCTGGTGTAATTTCAGCCACATTTACACAGCATGAGCAAGAGGAAGGGCCGCTCCTAATCATATTTACATAAAATAGGGGCATCAATCAGACAGCATTTAAAGATTTCTACATTATCTGGCTCTGTAGTGAAAATCAGGCTATTGTTAGACTCAATGCACCGAGGCTACTAAATATTAATTCTGTATTTGTTTTATTGTTGCTGAAACAAACATTTTATATTCAGAGAGAAAAGTATAATCTATTAACTATGGGCGTTACTGTTTCAAAGTGTCGCCGTTAGTGCCTCAGGACTGTACACTGAAGCAATTCAGCTAAATTTATGTAACAGCTATGAAAGAGCATACAGTGATACTAATCTGGAGGCAATCGGAAATATGGGCTGCAGCCATAAAAACCATTAGTTTCATTAATGATATTAACTTTAGAATTTTTGCTGGGACAGCAAAAGAATTGGGTTTGGGGGAAAGACGTACTATACTCCTCTGCAATATGTCCATATCGTTAATAACCTGTAATCAGTCAGTCCTGTCGGGGCTTTGTTTGTATAAGTGTGTGTATGTGTGTTCCAGCACTGTGCACTGTATTAAGAGTTATTTTCACTCACAGAGAACTGTTAGTTTGCGGCTGACAGACAGAGGAGATGGGGACACCAGATTGCCGCTTTCACAGCATAGCTCTGCCTGGTTGTCAGCAGGGGTGATCTTCAGTTTGAGGATACTGCTGGACTTCTGAGCCACAACGTCCTCTTCCCAAGTCATAGACAGGACTTCTCCATTCTGACAGACGGATGAACACATGAAACTCCAAAAGCAACAGAATGTTTGAATAGTTGCAAGCTCCCATATGGTGCAGTCAGTGAAGAACAGAAGCTACAAAGAATGGGATACTTATGCTGCAAGTTTTTTAACTGAAATGGCTCATTATGCCAGTGAGACAGTGTGCTACAAAGCTTCCTTAACAGATGGTGCAGGAGATTTACCTTGGTCCAGTGGAGAGTGGCAAGGGGGTTTCCACCATATGACACACACTCCAACACGAGCTCTTTCCCTGCTTTGACTTCCTTTCTCTCCAGACCCACAATAACTGGAGGCTGAGGTGGGACTGTCAAGAAAAGAGAGAAAAAATGGTTTTGACAAGAGGGAATGGCACAGAGGATAAGCACAGAAAAAGAAAAAAGGTGAGGGAAGAAAGAGGAGTAGTTACTCAGAGAAACAGAGGCATAGAGTGACCAATAGGACAACATAAAAAAAAAAGAAACTGCACTGCGATGAGAAGACTCTTAGCAATTGAGTAGGAAGCTTCCCTATTTGTTGAGACACTGCCAATAAATTGGTCATTCAACATGACTGTGGGATAAGAGGTCCGGATCTGATGAAAGCATTAAGTATTAAGGGAGCAGTGAGCTGGATCCAGTCCATAAAGCAAAATAACAGATGTTCAAACAGTAATAAGGCAACGTGAAATATGAATAAATTACAGCCTCCTTGAATAAAATATATGCAGTAAAATAAATTAGAAGAGGATGGGCCTTTGTTATTGCTGCAATCAGTTTCAGAGAGCAGACTGCAGACCCTGGGCCAGCATGACAAATTGCCACCTTGCTAACAATCTAGCTGGCTGAAAATGGCCACCGCACTGGCTTTGATGGGCGAGCATACTGAGTAAGACTGCAGCGGTGGGTCCCAAGTTCTGCAACATTAGCACTTTAGCAGAGAGGCCATACTGCTTAATACAGAGAAGAGAGACAGAGAGGAAGGGAGCAGCGCTCACAGTTATTGGCGATTGTTAAAACAGCAACAACGGCATCTAATGTGAAGAAGCATAGATAGAGACAACATTAAGGTGTCTAGTCAGCCTGTGGATAACACTGCAGCTGAGCTGGAGGGAGCGCTCACTGCTGAAGGTGTCAGCAGCCCTCCTCCACTTTAATCAACAACATGATTTAGTCCTGGGACAAGCAGGTGGGTAGACTCTAAGGCCTCAACAATCAATTACTTCAACTGATCAACAGGGTAGAAAATACTAAACACACACTGTAGTAAACAATAGCTGCAGTGTCACACTGGTTGTTTATTCAGCAACAACAGCTTTCACTGTTGCTTAGCCAAATGCAATGGCAGAGACTGCGCGTGTCAACTAACGTTCACGTGCAGCAACAGATTTATTATATGATGTCACACAGTTTGTAATAACATGAAAGAAAAGGCAAACAGAAACTGGCTTAGTTTCCTGCCTCAGTGGATTCTAAATTTAATTTGAGCTGATGAGCACAAAAGTTGCTGGGCTAGTTTTGCAAGATTTATTATTATTAAATGTGGTGGCCTGAGCTTCCCATTTTATAATTATATTATTGTTAAAAATTCTCTAGCAGAACTCTTGCTGGTATAATTCATCTGAATTGGTCTAATAATTAGTTTATGTGCCTTGGTTAATCATCATTTTCAGATTACTAAACAACAAATCTAAACCAATGGAAATTTAATTGCAGGCTGGTTATTATTTTACACTGGCAGCTACCGCTGTAGAAAACAACACCTTACTGCTTTGGTCATATCAATCGCCGTCCAGCATGGGCTGCCTTGAGAGTTGGATGTTCACAAGGTTGCCCCAACTGAATGTTGTTTTGAAGTAGGTGTGACTTTGCCTTCAGCTTGAATGTTTCTCCTTGCACCACTAACACAGACTGAGTGCACATGGCCGGATACCCTAGGGCCTCCCTCAGGTTGTGTTCCTGTGTGGTTGAGTGTGTGTGTGTGTGTGTGTGTTTTTATTGAGAGAGGGTGTTGACCGTCAGTTTAAAGACAGGTTGAGACACTCACAGTACACACTCATGGTCATTGTGGTCTCTACAGGCTTGAGAAGGGCGGAGTTCATGGCGTGACAGGCCAACTGCCTCCCATTGTCAGAGCTCAGAGCAGTGACCCTTTGAGACGTAACAGAAAGACAGAAGAAATGACAACAATAAAAGACAGATTATATTGACAGACAGGAAGTGCTAAAAAAATCCCATCAAGGTTATGTTTGTCCAGTATAGAAGACATATTCACATGTTGTTCTTAAAAAAATATTGATACATTCCAGTATAAGTAAAAATCATGACGTCAAATGCCTTTTCGGCAGAAGGCTTGCAAGGGTTTTGAGATTGTTATTAGGCTTTAGGAAGTCTGGTGAGGTATAGGGAGTGACAAGTGCTGTGTAATAAATTTATGCATGATGAATGAGTCAGACACATGACTTGAGGAAGTCAGAAGACCCAGTTTTGGGGAAGGTGTTAATTGCAAAAAGTCCTGAAGGCAAATATAGTCCAATATACACTCACAGGCCACTTTGTTAGGCACACCTGTTCAACAGCTCGTTAATGCAAATATTTAATCAGCCAGTCACATGGCAGCAACTCAATGCATTTAGGCATGTAGACATGATCAAGACGACCTCCTGAAGTTCAAACCAAGCATCAGAATGGGGAAGAAAGATGATTTAAGTGAATTTGAACGTGGCATGGTAATCCAGAAACTGCTGATCTACTGGGATTTTCCTACACAACCATCTTTAGGGTTTACAGAGAATGGTCTGTAAAAGAGAAAATATGGGTAAAAATGCCTTGTTGATGTCAGAGCTCAGAGGAGAATGGCCAGACTCCTTCGAGCTGATAGGAAGGCAACAATAACTCAAATAACCACTTGTTACAACCAAGGTAAGCAGAAGAGCATCTCTGAATGTGCAACACGTCAAACCTTGAAGCAGATGGGCTACAGCAGCCACAGACCACACCGGGTAATGGCTGCTTCCAGCAGGATAACACACCATGTCACAAAGCACAAATCATCTCATACTGCTTTCTTGAACATGACAGTGAGTTCACTGTACTCAAATGGCTTCCACAGTCACCAGATCTCAATCCGATAGAGCATCTTTGGGATGTGTCTTTGGGAGAGTCGTATCATGGATGTGCAGCCAACAAATCTGCAGCAACTGTGATGCTATCATGTCAATATGGACCAAAATCTCTGAGGAATGTTTCCAGCACCTTGTTGAATCTGTGCCACGAAGAATTAAGGCAATTCTGAAGACAAAAGGGGGTCCAATCCAGTAGTAGCAAAGTGTACCTAATAAAGGTGAGTGTAAGTAAAAGTATAAACTAATTTACTATTTACATCAATGTATCAATATTGTTTTAAGACTTCTCCCACTTAATTTTGCTTTACAGTATTCTTACTCTAGTTGCAATCTATGATATCTCAGCGTGATTGGTGACTTGCAATGACGTTTCCTGGACCAAAATTAATGATAATCATGTTGGAAATACACAAACACAGCAATATCAAACCATATACATGTAGATACCTCCTTTCACGCCTTCGATTCAGCAGCCACTGTCTCATCACTTCTGGTGAGTAAAGCTGAGGATCCCCTCTATCCTTCAACATATGTTGAAGACTTTACTACCCTTTCTAATCACACATTTTTGTGAGGCACAATTCTCTTCATGGTCAGCCACAAACTCATACAATTTCAGAAGAGAATCAAAGTAGGAAATGCTTTTGCAAATAAATTTTTTCCACTCAGTGACAAATCTGTTACAAACATGTACAAATTGCTCACTGAGCAGCTGGTTTAACTTTCTTTTTTCTTTCCGTATAATTTGATTTTAATAGTTGCAATGATAAAGTGCCTGTCTTTGTCTGTGAGTGTACTTTGAACACCAGTAAAAGCATAAATCTTAGAAGTCATGAGGTGAATAATGGGGTAGGAGAAAACAAAGTTCTGGTACAGAAATTTGTTGTAATTTTTCTCTAGTCTTTGAGTTTTGTGAAAAAAAGAATAATTTGAACAGTTATTTGAAAAGTAAGGTAATCAGTATTGTAACTAGTTAAATGACAAATATAATGAAGTACAACTATTAAGAAACAGATGGTTTCACTTAATGTGTAAGAACCCAAACACGGTTTTAGGCTGTGTGTTTTCAGGAGCCATGGGAATGAAAGCAATGCACTTTGCAGTGTACTTAGAAACACAGCAGATTTATTCTGAGTCTAGTTTACTCTTTTAGTTTGCATCGTGTATATCAAACTACAGTTCAGTGACAACTGTAACCATCACATATAGCACACTGCTGTGTATGCTCAGCGTGAATATGAGGAAGAAGCATCAATATTGCTTAAGACCTCTGCAGCTCTGCGAGAGAGTTGAACAACATTGCAGCTCCTCAGCACCAATGTTATCTAAGGATATGACAAGAGGTTATTATCTCTGACATAGAGGAGATATGCGGGATTAAAGCAATCTATGGCCCTGTTTAATGTATGGGGACCAGGCGAACCAGCAAGGATCGGATCGGTCTCACTGCTGGAATGTAATTTTGTGCATTTGACAGAAGCTAATTCAATTGCAGAGTGCCAAGTAACAGTTTGCTGTGTGCAGAAATTCATTGTACTCACTAAGACAGAAGGAGAGAAGAAGAGCGTGGTGAAAACAAGGGAAACAAGAAACATAGACAGACTTGGGGAGATTGAGCAGGTTGGTGAGGAGAATGAGTCTGGCAGGCAGCTGAACACATACGTTACTTCAGCATGCATGTTCAGAAGCTTATCCTTTGAGCCAGACGTGGTGAAAGACTGTGCACCTGTCAGCTCAACTCCATCTAAAAGACACAATGGGGGAAAGGAGCACAAAAAGGAAGAATACTGTGTGTGAATTTGTTCATGCAAAACACAAACATCAGTGTTATTCTCATGTGGAATTGTAAATCCTGGAATATGATAAATATGTGTATGTGACTGTGGTGCAGAAAATATGTGCGCATAGTCTAAAAATATGAAAGTATGAAATTATATCTTAGACCTACAGCACAACCCTGTAGACAAATTCACACTACCAGAACAAACAGAACATATCTCACTCCGTTTCAGCACGATACGGCGTAATAGGTGCGACAGAAGAACAAGAGGTAAAAACAAAGCAATGCCAATATTGTAGATGCTTTTGTAAACAACAAGGAACCTGCAATAAATTGACTGTACATGAAATTGTAAAGTCAGTGGAAATTGGAAATTCAAATGTTCAGGCTATTTCCTCCCACACAGAGTCTGCTCCTTTCAACTCTGCAATTCAAAAACTATGAAACAAAAAGTCTTTACTGGACTTACATTTTATCCAATGTTTTCATGTTTAAAATATTCCAGTTGCAGCCTATACACATTACAGACTCTAGAATATCAAAATAAGGTTGCCCTTTCTTCCAGCTTGTCAGCCTGATCATCACTATAAAATCTAATGGAGAAGAGAGGATGACTTACCTTTATAAAGTGTAATTATCGCCACAGGCTTTGCATCAGGGGCAACACAAGTGACGGTGTACTTCCTCCCTGCTAACCAAGATGTTGCCATGTCCACTTCAAAGTATGGCTTGGAGGGAGGAACTGAAAGAGAGAAACAGCTCAAGTTTCAAACTTGACATCAGTAACCTAATATGGATTACACTAATTTTGGGCTGCTGCTTTAAGTTTATGCAATGATACGATAATAAGATTGTAATATTTGGGACTGACTGGAATGTCACACCGTCAGCTTTTGAATGATTTAGGTTTCATGTTCTGTTGCATTTGAATACAAATTGTGGACAAGAAGAGAATATAAAGATGAAGCAGTGATGAAACTGATCCAGTGCTAATCTAACACAGCAAACACCAAACACTTCTCTATTCAGATCACCCCCAAGCTAAATATGCGCTTTCTGGACTGATCAAAGCAGTCTTCACTTCTCCACTGTTCTCTACAATCCTTTTATCTGACCATAAATAGGGATTCCAGAAAAAAAAACAAAAAACATAGCTTTTAACACAAGGGACCAAAAATATTTGGCAGTAAATTGAGAAATCTGTCACCAACTAATTATGAAAGAGATTTTCTGCAGATCTGTTAGCTACTCTTTACCAAGAGTATCAGTTAAATCATGCACACACTAGCCTACAGATATCCGGCCATCTATTGTGCCAGCTTTTAGTGCGTGGGTGAGCTTGTAGAATTAGAAACTATGGTTACTGTGAAGGTTGTTTTCTTTCATCAGAGATCAAGTGCAAAGGCTGCCCGAGTTAAGAGACGGAATAGAGAGCTGGTAAGTACGGTAAGGATACATGAGAGATGAAAGACTGGCAGAGGAGGAAAGAGATATGGCAAGAATGAAATGTGACTATAAGACAGGCTGTAGAGGATTACGGGAGCAGGAAGATAGCTGCCGCTGAATTCTGAGATAAACCCACTGCCAATGTATGGCTCAACTGGCTGGACCACAAGCAACCAAACCAGCCAGCCATTCAACACCTCCTCTCTACCGTGGTCATGCGTCCGGTTAACTCTTGGCCACTAGGGGGAGCTGTTGCTGTGTTTAGAGTCACTGAGCTCTAGTCTGCTATTGAGACAGATGAGATGTGGCTGCAGCTTCAAACTGATTTAAAAGAAGCAATTGAATCTGTGTGGACTGTGATGGGTTACCCAGAGCACTGCAGAGGCGCGCACAGCAATAATGAGATGCATTTGTTTGTTTCTCCCCCCCCTTCCCTGAGAAGATGACTGGGCCATGCATCTATTGACAGCCCCTGCACTCTCAATCTACTCAGGCCCACACAATTCACATAGGCGCATCACTTGTTGTGCTCGAGGGGTGTCTGGCAGCCTAACAAATCCTAAAATAAGAATAATGATATGTTCACAAATGAGGCAGGCAGGTATCTAATTTTTTCCTCGCTCGCTCATGCTGGCCTGTTCCTCTTATCTCTCATTCACTCCATCATCCCCCTCCAGCAGCCTGAGCCCACCTCCCTCCACCCACACTATCCTTCTTGACCACTGCAGAAGTGCAGAGGAAGGTGTGTTCCAGCTTGGACTGGGACTTACAGCTGCCATCCATCACATCCCCTCAGAAAAGCCATGTAAGAGAATCAGCCCAGTCAAGATAAACTTGCACAAATGTACAGTTGTACAATTGCAACAGAACATGTGGACAACAACAAAACACACATCCGACTCAATTACTAGACATGCACTCAGAACAAAGAACAGATAGCAAACATGTCATGCATGCTCTTAATTAACTCTTTCTGTCCTTTCTTTGTATACTTGACAGTTGGCCTTTTCCCCTCTGTCTTCTTTTTTCCTTTCCTGCCTCTGTTTCTCTTGTTAAAGTACACATATGAACATAAAAACAGATAGGCAAGAACTTGTTCCTGCAGTTCAGATGCGAAACGGTGAGCTGAAAAATTCGATTTATTAGACAAATACAGACGGATGGATGGATAAAGCAGATAAGAAGCAGATTAGCAGACACACATCAATATGCATAAGCAGCTCTTTGCACCTATCCTTCTTTCTCATTCACATACAGATGCTCTCTTTTCTCCATTGCACACAAGCACCCAAAGATAAACTCAGGTCTACAGTGAATGCAGATTTGCACGCACAAACACTCTGACACAGGCGAGTGAATGTGCAGACAAGCTACATTCATCTCACTTCGCTCTAAAAACAGGCACCAGTGTCTGCATGGTCTAACATGTGATATTAACCTAATTCTCTGAAAGATATTGGAAAATGCCCAGAGGATAAAAAGTCTGTACAAAGCTTATGCTGAATAGGATAGAAAATAATGGAGATCTGTTTTCTTAACACCAGAAAGACACAACTCATCAGTTTCATCTTCGGATGATAAATATTGGCCATCACCATATATCCACACACATTTTGATCCCTATACAGTACTCTGCAAAAGTCTTGAGCCACCCCTCATTTCTTTCTATTTTGCTTCCAAGGAGCCAGACTTTCTTGTAATTTTTTTTTCAAGTGGTCTTGAGCAATAGTTCTCCAGGCTTTCTGACAATCTTTCAAGGTTTTTCTTTGGACATTGGCTGCTTTTTCACTTATTTTCAGTTCAGTCCTAGTACCTGACCATTTTCAGAGGAATGTTTTTTTGTTTGTTAAGCCACTTAACACTGACCTATGAATCATTCAAGCATAAAAAAGGCACCTAACTCAAGGGCTGAACCAGTGTTGTGTCTACACATAAGAGACAATTCAGCAAAGAACCAATTTTAATTTGTATCTTTAGGCACTTTGTTACTACCAGGTTGTTGCAAAAACACATAATTTGTTCCCATTTCTATAGTTGAATCTATTAAGAATGCCAAATATATCACTATTTGACAGACAGTTTGTTGCACCAACAAAGTGATTCCTACAGTATCTGAAAGTCATGTCTTTAAGAAATGGGAAAATCCAGCAAAGACCTGACACAGAACCTGAAAGATTCAATTCAATTCAATTCAGTTTTATTTATATAGCGCCAAATCACAACAACAGTCCCCTCAAGACGCTTTATGTTTTAGGGTAACAGTCAGATGACCCCCCATGAGCAAGCACTTGGCAACAGTGGGAAGGAGAAACTCCCTTTTAACTGGAAGAAACCTCCGGCAGAACCAGGTTCAGGGAGGGGCAGCCATCTGCCGCGACTGGTTGGGGTTGAGGGGAAACAGAA
>VUQI01055529.1:0-16275 GCA_015106735.1 Paratilapia polleni | reverse complement strand
GTTTTATTCTATAAACTACTGACAACATAACTGTTGTGGAACATCGTCAGAGCAGAAGGCAGCAAATTTTCTTCCAGGATAACCTTGTATGTGGCTTGATTCATGCGAAGAGCCAGGCTGAAGTTTGCAAAAGACCATAAGGATTGGACCATAGTGGACTGGAGTAAAGTCATCTTCTCTGATGAGTCTAATTTCCAGCTTTGTCCAACACCTGGTCGTCTAATGGTTAGACGGAGACCTGGAGAGGCCTACAAGCCACAATGTCTCGCACCCACTGTGAAATTTGGTGGAGGATCGGTGATGATCTGGGGATGCTTCAGTAAGGCTGGAGTTGGGCAGATTTGTCTTTGCAAAGGACGCATGAATCAAGCCACGTACAAGGTTATCCTGGAAGAAAACCTGCTGCCTTCTGCTCTGACAATGCTCCCCAACTCTGAGGATTGGTTTTTCCAGCAGGACAATGCTCCATGCCACACAGCTAGGTCGATCAAGGTGTGGATGAAGGACCACCAGATCAAGACCTTGTCATGGCCAGCCCAATCTCCAGACCTGAACCCCATTGCTCTAAATGAAAATATTTGTATTTGGAATTTGGGAGTTATGTTGTCAGTAGTTTATAGAATAAAACAAAAATGTTCATTTTACTCAAACATATACCTATAAATAGCAAAATCAGAGAAACTGATCATTTTGGAGTGGTCTCTTAATTTTTTCCGGAGCTGTATATATGTATAAATACTGCTGTCATCTGCTATTATCATCATCATCAACTCCAGTCTGGACTCATTAAGTGGTGAGTTTAAGTCTTGTGGTTATGGTACTACAACAGCTCTGTCGTGTCTTAAAAGGATATATTGTGATTTTTCTTAATTTCTGCCATATATAATGTTACAATATCACATTATGTCTAAAGTTTCACATAATGAGGTAAATATTTGTAAAAGCAGTCCCAAAACCCCAGGCTTCAGACTGCTCTGAATACTCAGTTTTCAACTTAAAAAAAAAAAAGAAAAGTTTAACTACTGCAGGCACATCACGCCAATCATGCACAGACAGTACAGCTCTGGAGGACTGGGTGCTGCCCCTCAGCAGGCTTCCTGAAGTTGGCCAGTCAAAAAAAAGGAGGCTTTTGTGGGAGGGGTATTATTTCAGCTAGATGATGAACTGAGGGTTATATAAAGGACCATTAGAAGGTAAATAAAGCTCATAAAAGAGAAATAAGACTATTTTAGTGATGCTCCAGAATACCAGTATAGAGCTGTAAATATGCAGAATAGGTTTAATTTAACAGAACCATGTGCATGTATTTGGTGTTAAAAAAGCCAAACGCCATCAAAGCATAACTCTGCTTTATTTTGCAGTGCTGCATTTCACCTAAACGTGTTTGTTAATGTGTGTTTCAGATGGCTAAATCCTGTGTTTATGTTCAATCAGAATGAAAATTTAAAACGATTCATGTAAAAATTTGGTTTACTGGAAAGCTATAGGCAGGTTTTGCTTTTTGGTCCAGTATATTCAGTTTTTTTTTTTTTTTTTGTTTGTTTTTTTTGTGACTCCTTATTTCCTTGAATCTCCATAACAGAAGTATAGATTCCCAAAGTCTTAAATGGAGTGGAATGATCCTTTAAAGGACAGGTTTGGTATGTGTGAAAACAAGTCTTGGATGCTGTAACTGTATCCCTCCGCTCCAGCCTGACCCACTTCATGTGAATTCATCCTTGATTCAAAGAGCAACAAGCCAACTTATGCCATAAAGCCTATTCCAAGAATGCCATGTTTCATTCTCTAAGAATACAATCTATTACTGGAATCTAATTCCAGAAACAGCATCCATATACCAAGAATGCCATTGTTTATTCTAAATATTGCTGGTAAATATTTCTGTTTACACAAATACTAGAACGTATCTTTCCATCACAGCATGGCAAGGAACTACTTTTAGGGTAAACAAACGGGTGAAAATTTGCGCTATGACTTTTAAAGATGGAGGGTTTATTTATCTCAGCTGGACTGTTTTGGGGGTAAAAATGTTAAAGTCAGCAAGCAGCTGTTGGCGTGCACTGGTCTTTCTGGAAAATAGTCTATTTTCCATAAGTCTTGGTACTAATGGTGTATTTTTATTAGACTGAATTAATGTGAGAAGATGTTATAGTTGTATTTCCACCTGACTACCAACTACGTTCGTCTTCTTCATTTTATTTTCTCTTTTTATATTAAAATGTGAGAGCTGGGGTGAAACCCTGGCAGATCCTGACAGTGCTGGAGCTCCTGCTGCTTCAGGTCTTCCACACATACAGAGAGATACGAGTCTGTTTAAAACTTCTTCAGTATCACTTTACTCTCCCACAATGATGCATTTCTTCTCCCTGCAGGGACGCCCAGTGGCATTTATCTGGCTGCAAGGAAAATCTACTGAAACTGTGCAGGAGTGAACTCCAAAGTTGGAAGCTTGCCTATGTGTATCAGCACATGTTATAATATGATGACCAGCAGTGTACAGAATACAAAGTATAATGAAGGTACATTTTAAAAAGTCTACTGAAATAATGCCAGCACCAAAAACTAAATACATAAACACTAAACAGGCCTGTCAGGGTTCACAGACTCCATTTAAAGTTCAGCCGGAGTCTCATTTTAAATTCACTTATTTTCAGTTCATTCAAAGCTGCCTTAAATTGTTTCCCAGCAGGACTCCTGATTCAGTGCAAAGAAAATATAAACAAAAACATGCAATTAAAAGAAATATCACCAAAAATAAAACATAAGCAAAGCCAAACCAAATTTTTAAAAAAGTAACAATATAGACAAATGTATTGCAAAACAACTCGTAAACAGCAAGATGCAAGAAAAAAAGCAACAACAAAATACAAACTAAATATTAAAGAAATAGTTAATTGCAGTAACAAAATCTAAAGAAAAGCAAACAACACACTATAAATAATAAATCATATAAGACAATAACAACATACAGATGTAGCTAAGCTTTTTTAATAGTATTTCTCTATGATTTTGGTTCTGTGTCTTTAAGATTTTAAACAAAGCATAATGCTAAACTGTAAACCTGTAACTTTCTGTTATTGTACTTTCTGCATCTCTCTGCATTGATCACTGCACAAATATTTTATTTATAATTAATCACCCTCTTGCAAAACACAACTGTGCCTGAAAGAACTAAAAACATCCAAAATCCTTTCAGATCTAATTCTATATTAATTCCAGGGATGAGCGTTTGGGTTTGTTGTGTTGTTTTTGCAGACTCCTCTTTCCTCCTCAGTATCAGCAGCTCAGAGACAGTTTCTCCCACAGAGCAGAGATAACGCTGATCTGAGATCAGCAGAGTCACTCATGAATCATGCTGACGGGGGCTGGGCAGGCGCCTCATGACTCAGGAGCACACACACATGACCGCTGGACAAAAACATCATAAAAACACGAACAGAGAATGAGGGAGTCTAACACAAAGTTTCACTGTGATCCTAATTGTTCTCATCTGACAGAGAACCCTCCAAAAAATCTACTCAGAAGTCATAAAAAAAAAAAGTTGAGAACCTGCACATTTTTTTAGTTTTCTATACATTCAAGATACACTGAGAAACCACACACCTGAACCTACATCCAATTTAGAAACACCAGTTAACCTAACCTCACTAACTGCATGTCTTTGGACTGTGGGAGGAAGCCGGAGTACCCGGAGAGAACCCACGGGGAGAACATGCAAACTCCACACAGAAAGACCCTGGCCAGATGGTGGATTTAAACTCAGGACCTTCTTGCTGTGAGGCAACAGCACTAACCATCGCGCCACCAGAAACAGGAGCTTCTCACAGAGAATTCAGCTGCTTTTAATGTGACAAAATGCATACAAATCCAGGCTCAGAGAGAACATCAGCATTACCCACCTGTAGCTCACCTCTACAGCAGCACATTTATAAACTGACAAGGTAAAAAATAACAGGGCAAGGTGAGGTATGTCGAGCTTAAAGTCAGAGTTTTCTGTGCCACAAAGGTGGCTTTCTTTTTACCTCATTAGATCACTATAGCAACTATAGCACTATATGCTGTACACATAACCTGGTTATGGTCAGAGTTTCAGTTTAAAATCAGCTGGAAGCAGCATTTTATTTTCTGATTCTTTTGCTCTAAGAATGATATAGATCCTCAGCAGATAAATAAATACATTTTAAATATGCATCCCGATGGGTTGTATCTTACTAACACTGTAGAAGGAAGCCATGCAAAATGTGCTGCTAGTCCCTGGAATTTATGTGCACTCAGTTGGTGATGCAGAAATTAAATGTTTTTATGCCTGATGATAATCTGCTGCCAAGTCTGTTTTACACTGCTGGGATGGCAGACAATAGATTAGACAACAATGACAACAAACTACATCTCCGTAATCAAGTTATGGGACAGTGTCAGACCTGAATACGCTGATGTTTAAATGTATCATTTTAAAAGTTTCAGAGCTCAAATGTGCAGCTGTTACATTAGAAATAAAAGTATTCCATTAAATTAATGTTTAAATTTGTATAAGACAGTTTTAGTTTTTATTCTTTCAGCTGCAGCCCCAATGGTGTTTAATGGTCTGAGAGCAAGTAAAGAAGCAGAATTCAAATGAAGGCTTAGTCTACATAAAACTGATATAAAGTCCACAAGTATAAATAGGTGTCCTGATTTATATATTAATGCTTATAGAACAACAAAATTGTTAAAAAAAAAAACAAGGAAAGTTGTGTCTAAAAATCTATATTTCTTACTGATGCTCATCAGGGAAACACAAAAACATCAGATGCTATTAAAAAACTTTAGACCCTCCTACTATCTGTGCACAGAGGTCTGAGGGATCTTCCAGGAATAGTAACACTATTTTCTGGAGGCTTGATTGGTCAGTTGGCAGTGATTTCATACCTGATGATCTCTAATCTGGAACCTAACCTGTTCCAGAGCAGGTTAGGTTAGCAGGTACATGACAGGTTAGGTACATGTAAGAAGGATAAGACAAAATCCTGCTTCAAAGAACAGGCCTCTGGACAACAGTCTGACATAGGAGATGAAGCACGGCTGCCTGAAAGAGAAGAAAAACACAACATCAGCCTATATATAAGAAAATTCATGTTTAAGGTCTATGAGATAAGAGGTTTTAGTGATGAGAAGTCTTTTCTTGGATTAATGGGATCTCAGAGAAGTTTATTCACAGAAGTCCTCTAAAGAATTTTCTCAAAAACACATGCTGGAAAAATTGGCTCTTGTTATATGGATCATTTCAAATTAAAATTTTACTACTCAAGAAGATTTAAAACACCCAAAACTCAGTCAAATGTAAAGAATGAAGCTACGGTGGCCCTGAAGTTCAAGACACCAACATTTCAGTAAACAAAACAAAGGGACATAAAAATGATCAACATTTAAAAAACACAACAGAAAAACACAAACTATTTCAGTTAAATACCAGAGATAAAAACCATTTCAGTAGGCACTTTTTTTTAAAACAGACAGCAATACAAATAGTAGATAAATAGTAAAAAAAAATAAATAAATGAAACAACAAAACGGTAAACACAAAAAAAAGAGAAAAGGGGAACAAAATATAAAGAACAAAGCCAAAAATGAACAATAAAAATAAAACAACACACATAAAACATCGTAACTTTGTAGTGCTGTGTGTTGTGAACCGCTGAGTCTTACACCTCAGAGCCACCTGAAAAAAATCACATCCAGCATCCAGAAAATAACATCAAAAAAGGACACCGATTGAATTCTGGGACAAACAATCACAACATATTTATAATAAAAATCTGAGAAAAGCTGCTGATCACAGTGGGGGGAAAGATCAACTATAACTGCTTATAAAAAGGGTGAAGATCAAATTTAAAGCACTCAGTATTCTGAAAGCTGCTGACCTCTGACCTTTTGGTTCCCATTAATGCTGCTGCACTTGATTTCTCTTCTGTCTCAATGTTTCCTCTCAGCATGGCGGCGTCCCCGACCGTTCGGCCCTGCAGCATTGTCAAGTCGAGGCGATACGATCTGAGCGAGGAGACAAAAGATCTCGACAGGTGATGGCGATGCATTCCTGAAGCCTGAAGATGGTTCACGGGTAAGAAAACAAAACTCCTGCTGAGTGAAGAACAGCCTATTCTTACTTCACCTTCAGCATCATTTATCATTCAAAACCACCTGTCAGCAAGTATAAAACAGCATTATTACTTCATACATGAGGTACTTTTATTTATATATATAATTTTATTCAGTGCAATGACTCTTTGTGTGGTTTCATTCAGACAACAACAGCAGTAAGAACAGTACAAGGAACAGAATAAAAGAGAAAAAATAACAAGGAATTTATTTTTATTCAAGTTCAAATAAAAATGTCTTCATCTTGTATCCTGCTTTATACTTTTAGCATTTTTATTGTTATAATACTTTTAATACTATTTTTATTATTTGGACTCTTTCTCTTCAGAGAATTCATACTGAAAAAGTATGTAAATTATGTAAATTAGTGGCAAGTGATAAAAGTTTACAAATGTATTCAAATGCCATAGAAGTGGATAAATATAACAAAAAATTTTTTTTATATATGAAACAGTTTAAAACTTAAAAAAAAAAAAATCTGTGAAAAAAATCTGATTTGCAGGACAATCACTTATCTCTAAACCATATTAATGCAATCAGTCCCATTTACAATCAGAGATTACTTTTTAAATTAAATTTCTGTCTAATGAAATATGAGCATGATGAAGTGCTCTTCTGCTCTTTCTATTGTTTTTATAGCCAGGGAGCCCAAAAGAAATCCAATTACAACAGCAGGAAAGCTGCTTCACAAAAAAAAGAAAAGAAATGATTATGCTAAATTAACCTAAACCTAACCTAACCTAATATAATCTCCATAAACAGATATCTATTTATAAATACAGAGAAAGAGTAGATTTGTGGTACAGAAAGCTTACTGATTTCTATTAATCAATCACATTTGAGCAGGATTTGTTTTCATGCTGGTAAACTGTCTGCATTTGTTAACACTGACCAGAAGATGGAACATCAGGCCTCGACTGGATATCTGCGCTAGAAACCTTGAAAAAGTGTCTCAGCCAATAGGTTCCCAGATTGACCCAAATCTCACCAGAGGATTACTAAAACTACTACTATTATTATTAATCTGGTTTAACTTAAACCTAACTTTAATGTATTCTTCACCCTTAAAGTCTTCATCTTAAAGTTTGATGATTTACTGCTGGTAATTTTTGTGTTTTGTCCCCATAGTGTGACATGACATGAGGAACACAGTCTCACAAGCACACACAAACACTTTCAGGACTTCCTCAAACCAAAGAACCGATCGGTAAAGTTTTCCGATCCGTGGAAACAACCCTGATAGATCTTGCTGCGTCACGTCCAGTCAAACCGACCACAGAAACACCACAGTGACGTAGTTGCTATTTATTTTTACATTTTTCATGCTGCAAAAAAAAAGCTTTAGATGTAGATATTATTCATGATGAAACAACATTAATTTCTCAGCCTCATCATGACTTTTACTTTTAGTACGTTTAATACTTCAGTGAAAGATCTGAATACTTCCTCCTCCACCATCCTATATTTTTATAGTGGTGTACATTAACATGCACTCTAAATAAAATTATTCAGACTAAGCAAATGTTTTTCTCTGCATAATCATTCAGTGATGAAGCAGACAGTTTAACCTCAGTGATTAACACAAAGAAAGGAGGAGGAGGAGGAAGAGATGAAACAATGTGATGAAGATGAAGAGGATTCACAGCAGGAGGTAAAACAGTTGGAAAAGAGAAGGATGATAAGGAGAAAGATGAGGTGGAGGATGAGACTTTATTGCTTTCAGCTCCTTTAATGATAAAACCTATCAGTATTATTGATACAGCTCATTGGAGCTGATCTGCTGAGCCAGTGGCTTCCTGCTGCGACAGGAAGCAGCCATCACTGTGGCTCTGTGATAAGAAGAAGGTGGCTACCACTGAAACGCACACACACACACACACACACACACACCTGAAACATGACAAAAACAAAAGCTTTTCTCATTGTTATGATGGTCAGTATCATTTATGTGTTTGTGAGCAGGAACAGAGAAAAACTGTCAGGTAGAAAATCAAGAAATTTGGTGGAGAGATGGAGCATGGTCATAGAAGGAACACATTAAACTTTGGTGCCGACTTTGGATCAATTTCTTTAAAATTGTGAATTAGGAAAGTGATCTCGGTGCCCTTATAGTTGTAACTGAGTTTGTATTCTTTAGATATGATGAGTTGTAAGAAAAAGAATCAGAGAAATTTGTGAGTTTTTGATTAAAGCTGTTACTTGCACACTAATGTCACACAACAGGTCAAAGGTCAACCTGTGCAGATTATTTTTCTGTCTGTACGTACAGTATATGACGTGTGTATTAGAGCCTATAATCTGTCCATACCTGAGTATTTATGTATTTATTTCTCACTCTACAATTATTTGTATTTGAGTTTATCTGATATTAGATTTCACTCTTTTTCAAACCTGCTGTTGCCTTTATGTCTAGCAAAGCACTTTTTTTGTGTTCTTATTAAAAATCCCTGCAACTGAACTTGCTTTACTTCTGCAATGTGTGTGCTTTGTCTAAAATTATAACCAACGCCTCATTCTGCTGCAGAGGACATGTTACAATCACTTAATGTGAATGTCTGTGTGAGATGTCTAAACTAGCTAGTTCTTCTTGATTTTGTTTTTTGTTTTTTTTAATTAATTTCCATATTTTTGTAATAGCTTCAGCTGCTGTCTTTGTGGAGAAGAAGCCAGTTTTCCAAAACAGATCCAAAATGAAAACTGATTGTGTTTTTGGGATTCTTAGGATTAGCAGTTGACTCTCTTCAGGCTTTACAAGTAGCAGTGGAGTCTGGATGGGGGATGATCCCGGTCTCTGGAGTCAGAGCATGATGTTTACATAAAACAGGATGCGTGACAGAACGGGAACAGTCACGATCATTTGTTTCCTTGATGTCACACCCACCTTTACACCAACAGGTGAGGCTCTGCAAACCTTCTCACTGCTGATACAAACTGAAGAGAGAAGCTGCCAGTTTGTTGGCCAACACTCACTGTTGTCTTTATCCCTTCTTCTTCTTCTTCTTCTTCTCCTTCTCCTTCACCGTCTTCTCCTCCTCCACCCAGAGGAAGATGCTGCAAGCGGTGAAGACACTTTCTCAATGAGTAACTGCCAACCGCCACGGAGCACGCACACCACATGGGTATTTATAACCTGAAGCTGGACAGAGAATCAGATGAAATAAAGAGAAGAGTAAACTGTGTTGTTGTGCTGAGTAGCAGGCAGATGGGCTCAGAGATTAGATCTGACCTCAGATCAGAGCCGCCGCTGTTATTTAAGCTGCGGTGGGCCGCTGCTACAAGCTGGTGTAACAGCCAGACCTGTTACAGGGGGGGGGTGTGTGAGGTAACTGCAGGAGCTGATAGGAGCTGAGGATGCTGGGAACCACAGACGCCCCACAACCCTGCCTCCTCCTCCCCCGCGGCATGGACGGCCACAGGAAGCATGTGGGCCCTGCAGGAGCTGAACAACAGCGCAACACACTTCCTCTTTTCAGTGGTGGCACACACACACACACACACACACACACACACACACACACACACACACACACCATGGTCTTCTTCATGGCAAGTTACATAAGCAGCACTTCATAATAAACTCTGAAGCTGTGTTTTGTTTTTTCCCCACTTTTAACCCCGGCAGTTCTGCCTTTAAGAACAAACAAGTCCAAGTTTCAGCTCAGCTTTATCAAGTTAAAAACATACACTGAGGAGCAGAAAACATATAATCAAATCTTATTATAACCACTGAAGACTGCTGCAAGAAGTCATTTCTCTTAAGTTTTTATGGGTCTTTTCCAGATTGTATTTATCAAATTCAGAATTAAAATTTAAGGGTAAAAGGCCATGGTAAAAAAATACATATCCTCCTTTCCAGCTGACCATAAACACACAACAAATTCTCCACACTACGGAAAAAGAAACCAAAAGTGAACTAAACAGAGAATCAAGGTGAATTGAAAAGAAAAAGAAAGCGTCAAGATAGAAGGTTACAGTTAGGTGTAACAAGGGTTAATGGCATATTCAATTCAATTCAATATTATATCCTCTGATCTTAATCTTAAATTTGAGATCTCAGTCTGCTCATTTCTTCTGTAAAGTCCAGAAAGGGGTCCCAGTTAGAAAAAATAATAGCTCTATAACACTCCAGATCCAGTATGAAACTGTAGGGATGTTGCAGTAACACAGGTAACGCTGACGTGAATTTGCTTCACCTGTAAATACTCCTTTTCAAACCATTTAAGACTGAATTTGTATGTACATCACCAACTACATGACCCTGGTCTACTTGTGCTGTGAACTTTGCCCTTTACACTCATCATTACTCCAATGAAGGTTTAATACTGACTGCAGTTTTTTCTTAGTGACTCATAGAGTGGAAAAAAAAACAGAGAACAAAACCTGCAACAACTGCATATTCAGAACTTGCAGAGGTCCTGAAGAATCTGTTTGTTAAATTCTCTTTAACGGTTCACAGAATCAAAGGCTATCATGTATTTTCTATAACAAAACCACATTCAAAGTAACTCATTCTCTCTTTTTAATGCAGTGGGACGCATTTCAGAAAGGTCGTCAGTGCGATGGATGCACAGGAGCTCAACTCACACTGATTTTTTTGTGCCTAAAATTCATACATTATAGTAGGTATAAAATGTCAATTATCTCAGGAAGTCTGCCGTCATCACACAACTAAATGCAATAAAAAGTGTAGTTAATATAAGGGCTCACATGAAAAATGTATTTTTAGACTACTGCAGCCTACTACAACTTTACAGGAGAAAAAAACATATTTGCATACTGGTATGAAAAATAACTTTGGTCACAGCTAATTTCCAGCATCGTGACAGCTGTACGGTGTTTTCTTTCTTTTTTTTAAAATAACTCAACCATTTAAATTTTATGAAGGTTTAAAGCTGAGACAGGCGACTGTAGCTGCTAGGTTTCACCTCAGCTAATTGGAACTGAACTGGACCTCTCAACCGTTTTTGTGATGTTGGTGCATTGGAGCTTTTTGGAGCATTTTTAATGCAATTATCTGACCAAGTTTTGGTGAATGAAAATAGGATTTTATTAATCTATTGCTTAGCTCTAATCAGCAGATATGTGTTATGCACCCATACAGTTCATGGATGCAACTTCCCAGCAATTAGACAGACTTGGCACTTCACTCTCTAAAATGTTTTTTTTTTTTTCTGGCTCACAGAAGAAACCAGATTATATTTATTCACAAAAAAGAAATAAATAAAGCTGAAAGCATGTCCCTTTTTTCTATCCTTTATATGGTCTATGCATGAAGGACACACACATTACTCATCTGTATGCACCACAGTTGCAAAATTTTTTCATCAAACAATATCACATCTACTGCAGTGCATGGCAGTCAACTCAGTGATAACACTCAGTATCCATCTACAGAAACACAAACAGCGACACACTTTCACATCCGCACCTACGGCCAACTTAGAATTGGATTGTGGGAGGAAGCTGGAGCACCCGAAGGAAACCCATGCAGGCACAGGGAGAACATGCAAACTCCGTACAGGAAGGCCCCAGTAGATCAGAAGGTTCAAACCAGGGACCTTCTTGCTCTGAGGCCACAGAACATTCAATAACTGACTAAAAACATGACAAAACAGAAACAACTGAAGAAATAACGTGAACAGTTTGGTTCATGTGTAATAAGTCATGTACCTGCTGATCCTGTGCAGGACGAGAAGTCAACAACTCTATCACACATACATTAACAACTATTTAAAGTCACGCCTGCAAACACGTTTGTGTTTAGACTGTGTTGTCAACACTGCAACTGTTGTGAGCCCAGTCTTAATGGTAAACTATCCACGCTTTTAACTCTGAAGGATGAGGGTTAAGTTAAAGTGATTTTGGGAAAAAAAAAAAAAAAAAAGCTTCCTGTTCACATTGTATATAGTGAGGATGGGACTCACATGAGGACATTTTCAGGCAGTGGATGGAATACTTCGAAGATCTCTTCAGTCCCACTGACACGCCTTCTGTAGTGGAAGCAGAGTCTGGGGATGATTCGCCCATCACTGGGGGTGAGGTCACCGAGGTAGTTAATCAACTCCTTGGTGGCAGAGCTCCACTGGTGGATGAGATTCACTCTGAGTTTCTCAAGGCTCTGGATGTTGTGGGGGTGTTGTGGCTGACATGCCTCTGCAACATTGCATGGAAGTCGGGGACAGTGTCTCTGGATTAGCAGACTGGGGTGGTGGTTCCCCTCTTCAAGAAGGGGTACCAGAGAGTGTGTTCCAACTTTAGGGGGATCATGCTTCTCAGCCTCCCTGGGAAGGTCTATGCCAGGGTACTGGAGAGGAAACTCCATCTGTCAGCTGAACCTTGAATTCTGGAGGAACAAAGTGGTTTTCGTCCTGGTTGTGGAACACTGGACCAGCTCTTTATCCTCTCAAGGATATTTAAGGGTGCGTGGGAGTTTGCCCAACTTGTCTACATGTGTTTTGTTGACTTGGAGAAAGCATTCAACAGCGTCCCTTGGGGTGTCCTGTGATAGGTGCTTCAGGAGTATGGGATATTGGGCTCATTGCTGCGGTCTATCGGTTCCCTATACAAGCATTGCCAGAGCTTGGTCCGCATTGCCAGCAATACCTCGGACTCATTCTCAGTGGGTGTTGGACTACGTCAGGGCTGCCCTATGTCACCGATTCTGTTCATAATTTTTATGGACAGAATTTCTAGGGACAGCCAAGGGGCGGAGGGAGTCTGGTTCGGTGGTCACAGGATCTCGTCTCTGCTTTTTGTGGATGATGTGATTTTGTTGGCTTCATTGTGCAATGACCTCCAACTCGCACCGGGGCAGTTCGTGGCCGAGTGTGATGCAGCTGGGATGAGCGTTAGACTGAGGCCGTGGTCCTCAGTCGGAAAAGGATGGCGTGCCCACTCCAGGGTCGGGAGCGAGTTACTGCCTCAGGTGGAGGAGTTGACCTCTCTGGGTCATGTTCACCAGTGAGGGGAGAGTGGAGCAGGAGATTGACAGACAGATTGGACCCATGTCTGCAGTGATGTGGATGCTGTACCGGTCTGTCATGATAGTGTTCCGAGCATGTCCCACGGAGGCCCCAGGGCAATCCCATGACACGCTGGAGAGATTACATCTCTCGGCTGGCCTGGGAACGCTTCAGTGTCCACCTGGAAGAGCTGGAGGAGGTGGCCGGGGAGAGGGAGGTATGAGCATCTCTGCTTAGACTGCTGCCCCCGCGACCCGGACCTAGATAAGCAGCAGGGAATGGATGGATGGATGGATGGATGGATGGATGGATGGATGGATGGAAAAAGAAATGGTGTTGAGTTGAAATCTGTTGGTGTAAAACCCATTTTGCAGCATGTTTCAAGCCATTTTGAGTCAGTTGGTTTCAAATTGTAGTGAAAGTTTTTGGGGTCCCACACCTGACCTCACGGAACCTGTGTTGGAGAAAGATAACATAAATCAAGGAATAAATGACTCAGTGTTAAGAGACAAGTTAAGAGACATCTTAGAGCTTGAATTGGATGACTCAAATGTCTCCTAATTACCAGGACTGGGTGACTAATATTAATCTTAATTATATAAATGTGTGGCTGCAATCTGATGGCTTTTAAGCAACATTTAGGGCTTTATGTTTGTTTTTTATAACTGTAATTTGGTGGACATTTTACCTTCTTGTTTTTTACATTAATAAGGAAGAGTTTGGCTCTCTGTTGGATGTAAAGACAAACAGTGAAGCATCTGGATGTCAGACATAAACTTGGAAAGGTTTATAATTAAAATTTTTTCTTGAGGAGAAAGTTTCCAGACGGTGCTGAGAGAGGCATCATCCATCTCATGGCCTCGTCCGTCTCCATCTTTAAATCTTTGTTTGACGAGGCAACCGCGTCCGTCTGTGTTTGTCCGTCCGGTAAACACAGGCCTTTGTTTTCCTGCTGTGGACACTTAAGAAGAGGTTTGTCCCGCTCTTGGACTTCGGGGAAGTTATTTTCTGGTTTGTTTTGGAGGGCTTGTAAATAGTTGGTGATTTGTGGCGAGCCGGGCCGTCAGCTCCTCGTCGGGAGCAGAGAGGTTTTTCCCAGCTGTCTCCATCTGTCCCTCTTCCTCTGTCACTCTCTCCTCTTTCACATCAAAACAACATCACTCCTTTGCTGCTTGTAAAGCTGCTGCAGTGAGGCGCCAATCTCCAGCCACAGGTCTAAGCAGTCCTCCAACACATAGGGGCATATGGGCTCCTTATCCCTTAAAGACATAAAGCAGTTAGGAATGTGTATTAGTAGATCTATATCCGGATTATTTCTTCTTACAGCACTGATAAATCACAGCAATGTGACTTCTTTGTGCCAAGCAAAACTTGAGGGTATCCAAACTGAATGTTGCTTTGACAGCAATTCAGTGAAATACAATAACAAGCCGTGACTGGATCATGAACGGCAGATTTGAGATAATTTTCCTGCAATTAAATCTTTAGCAGCATCTTCATCTGACCATCTCTTCTTCTCTCAGTTGTGTAACAGCATCAAGTTTCAGAAACTTCTTCAAATTCCAAGATCTTCATGTCAAGAGTCTTCTTCCTTCCTCTCTCCCTCCTGCAGCCCCAAACTGTGTGCTATTATTACCTTTAGACCCCCCCCAAACTGTTCATACTGAATATACTACAGGATAACAAACAGCAGATCAGAAATGTATGAAGTGAAGAGATACTACACCGTGTAAGAGATAAGTTATGAGTTACTTTGCAGTCTCTTTTTGGTGTTCAGAGTATTATTTCTCCAGCTCAGATGACAGCTTGTTTAGAAGAAAATTGGATCGTAACTCATTGTCTATTTTAATTATGTTTGGAAAGAGGAGTGTTGTTTGTATTTTTAACATTTCACCGTGAGATAATGATCTGGGAAGTTTCGATACATTTTTTCAACTCTCACACATCCAATGAGTAGAACCTATGGCACAACTCTTCAGTAATGTTTTGGTTGATAACATTAAATGGAATTGCACCATTAATCTAAAAACACATGTAATTCTTTGGGTTTCCATTGATCTAAAGATCAGTCATTCAAAATGTCCATGGCCACGACAGTTAACCCCAAAAACTCCACCAACCCTGCATCTGTTTGTAGTACTGTTTATACCGAACATACAGAATAATCAAAAAGAGATTAGAGATGTTTGAATTGAGGTTTTTTGTCACTAAACTGTGTAATAGTTAAGTTATTCATATTCTTATTTATATTCTTGCATATTTTGCAGACAGTTGCTGAAAGCAGTATTATTTCTTCAGCTCAGCAATGACTTGTTTTGATAAAACTGGGTTGTAAGTTGTTGTCCACTTTAACTACAGAAAGAGGAGCATTGTTTATGTTTTTAATGTTTCAGTTATGAGTTACTGATCCAGAGAGTTTGAATATGCTAATATCTTTCCAACTCTTACACATCTAATGAATAGAATCTATGGCCCAACTCTTCAGTAATGCTTTGGTGTCTTTTTATAAACACTCACTTTCAACCATTTAATGAGTCTGTGACTTACAGCGCTAATTAGCAGGTAACCCTGTCTGTGTATTGCACTCATACAGTTCATGGAATCTGGCTCCAGGGAACCAAGATGGTGACAGCCATGAAGCTAAAGTGAGAGAGTTCACAAACCAGTGGATGATATCACATCTTATATACAGCTCCGAAAACAATTAAGAGACCACTGCAAAATTATCAGTTTCTCGGATTTTGTTATTTATAGGTATATGTTTGAGTAAAATGAACATTTTTGTTTTATTCTATAAACTACTGACAACATAACTCCCAAATTCCAAATACAAATATTTTCATTTAGAGCATTTATTTGCAGAAAATGAAAAATGGTCAAAATATCAAAAAAGGTCCAGTGTTTTCAGACCTCAAATAATGCAAAAAAACCAAGTTCATATTCATTTTTAAACAACACATTACTAATGTTTTAACTTAGGAAGTGTTCAGAAATGAGTATTTGGTGGAATAACCCTGATTTGCAATCACAGCTTTCATGCGTCTTGGCATGCTCTCCACCAGTCTTTCACATTGCTGTTGGGTGACTTTATGCCATTCCTGGTTCAAGAATTCAAGCAGCTCAGCTTTGTTTGATGGCTTGCGACCATCCATCTTCCTCTTGATCACATTCCAGAGGT
>VUQI01055526.1:0-17052 GCA_015106735.1 Paratilapia polleni | reverse complement strand
CCCTTCTGTTTCTGCCCCTCCCTGAGCCTGGTTCTGCCGGAGGTTTCTTCCTGTTAAAAGGGAGTTTTTCCTTCCCACTGTTGCCAAGTGCTTGCTCATAGGGGGTCGTCTGACTGTTGCGGTTTTCTGTCTAATATTGTAGGGTCTTTACTCTAAAATATAAAGCGCCTTGAGGTGACTATTGTTGTGATTTGGCGCTATATAAATAAAATAAAATTAAATTAAATTAAATGGTTTGGAAGTGGACCAGTTTAGTTTGAATATGTTCTCTATTATATCTATTAGCCAGGAAATGTGGGTAAGATTGCAGACATGGACCGATGGAAAGATATGCAAAAACATTGCAACTACATGGTATATGCCTTCATCATGAGGCTACTGGTGCACTAACATAGTAGTTAATTAAGTAGAAAAGAGAAATGTGAAGTAAATTGCTTTATTACTGTAACTAACCATTCTCTACGACATATATTTATTTTTCAAATTTAATTTTTGTTCTTGTAGATGTAATATTTTATGATAAATATATATTGTATATGCAGCTTCACTAAAACAGCACTGTCCTGACATCTTTCAGGCTAATACTGACTCAAAAAAGTATGTAATACAAGTGCAGGGGAGTACTTTTCTGCCCTGAGTATTGTCTTGCCAGGTGCAGCTGCAGGGACAGTTGAAGGTAAGGACAAATTAAACTTAGAAATTACTCATTATTGCTCCTTAAGCTTGTTGTTCTGAGGGTGGGGTTAATACACTTTCATCCCTATGCAGATGACACCCTGCTCTATGTTACTAATCCTCCTTCAGCTCAGTGGAAGTAAAAGCAAGGTTCTCCTCATTGGTTATACACCTCTGGGCCACATTTCCCTTCAAAATCAAAAATCTCTCCTTTATTCCTTGAATAAATATTATCTCACACATCTCATACAAATAATTTCCGGACTGCGCTCTTGACATCTTCCATTGATTACTGCAGCCTCATCCTCTCCCAAAAAAACATCTCCACTGGCTCCAAACTCTGCTGAGGAGAACATGCACTCCCAAATCCCCCAAAGCCTGACTGAAGTGAAACTCTACCTGGTGCTTGCTGTGGGAGTTCTTCCGTCCACGACTGCAACGAGCACAAAAAGGAGAAAGAAAGAGAAAGAGGAGGTACTCAGTCTCAGAGAGCTCAAACTGAAGCACAGAGAAGAGAAGCAACACTTATTATTAATGTGAAGGGAAAACGTGCACTGCAGCACGAAGTAGTGCCTCACCTGGTAGTCAGCAGTTCAGCTTTATATCCTGCAAGAGAAAAAAATGAGAAGATTTAAAAGCCAGAAATGCAGATCAGAGTCTGTGTGACAAAATATAAGACTAAAGAAGCCTGAGAGAGTCTCTGTGAGTCTTACCCTCTGCCAGTGCTTTCTTTAATGTGTCGTGTTTGGCTTGAAGTTTAGAAATGAGATTACTTCCCTCCAGGTACTCACGGAATTTCTGAAGATTGTAAATCACATAAATGACAAAAACACGGGCAAAATTATATAAAATCAAATAAAGTAGGAGTATACACTATGCAGTGACGGTAATAAACATTGTGCCTTAGTGCAAGTTAGGTGGATGAAAACAGAATTAACTTCACACTGAATATAAAAACATCTAGTAAGGGTATATAGAGACAATACCAGAAGATAGATGAATCTGAAATAACAGATGTGGTAAATAATTTAATAATAAAAGTCAAGGCGAGCATTATGCTGTTATGAAGGAAAATAAGTAAACAAAACACTCATATAGAAATTCAGATCACTGTGTATCCAAAAATCCAGTGTAACTGCTGTAATAAGTCATTTCAAATGTGATTTAACTGACTGAATGCAGTTTGTTTTGGGTGCCATCCAACAATGTATTTCATACTCATTCAACACTTAGAACTTCCCAATCCAACCTTCATCTAATGCAAGTAAGTTGGACTCACAGAGAAGTAGAAGAGCTCTGTCTCCTGTTGGTTCGCCCGTCTCTTGGCCAGACTTGGCTTGTTCAAGTAGCCGTCTGAAACGCTGGATTTGACCGACTCAGAGGACGGGCTGTGGGTGAAGCTCTGGGAGACGTCATAGTCATCCAGCACTGTCATGTCCTGCAGAGTGGTAAGAGTTGCACCCCAGGTCTTCTTCACCTGGAAAGTGACAGAAAAGGGAGCAACACAGTAAGCATACACATGTGGAAGGTTGACATACTGATGGACATTTGCTTGTTTCAGTTAAACAATGAATACATCAAGGTTTGCAAAAAATCATGCTTATTTCTGTAATATTATTTCATATATTACACTTTTTGTAATTCTGCCTCTTTACACCACAACAGTGGATGATAAATCAAACAACCAAGACTGAAGTGCAGACTTCCAGCTTTAACTCTTTCCCCCTTGGACGCCTAATAGGAATAACCCTTATACAGCTTACTAGGGCTACCCTTGGAAAAACCCGGAACTTTTTCTAATGGTCGTCAAACCACGTCTTTATTGATGTATATTGAGGTGTCAAAACTTGTCATTAAGGGTAGAGGGGAGGTCATCAAATGTCACCTTTATGGGGGAAAGAGTTAATTCAAGGGGTTTAGCAAAAGTATTGCATTAACTGTTTTACAGCGATTTTATACACAGTCCCCCATTTTCAGAGGCTCAAAAGCAACTTGACAACTGACTGACAAGCAGTTTCATGGCCAGTTGAGGCCTGTTTCCTCGTTATTCCATGACAAACTAAGCAGATAAAAGATCTGGAGTTGATTCCAAGTGTTGAACTTGTATTTGGTAGCTGTTCACGGGAACTCTAAATGTGAGGTCCAAAGAGATGTTGATGCAAGTGAAGAAGGCCACCATTAGGCTGAAAAACCAAAATAAGCCTATCAGAGACATAGCAAAAACTTTAGGAGTGGTCAGATCAACAATCTGGTACATTTTTAAAAAGGATGAATGCACTGGCCAGCTCAGCAACATCAAAAGAAAACAAACATCTAACCAAGTCAAGAACAGTCTCGAGGGGGTAGGCATATCAATGTCAAAGTCTACAATCCATGAATGTAAATACAGAGAGTTTACAAGAAGGTGCAAACCACCGGTTAGACTCAAGAACAAAAGGCCAGATTAGACTTTGCCGGAAAACATCTAAAAGAGCCTGAATAGTTCTGGAATTAAATTCTTTGGACAGATGAAACCAAGATAAACTTGTACCAAAATGATGTAAAGAGAAAAGTTTGGAGAAGGAGAGCGTAGACATGTATGGCGGCCAGTAACTAGTTTTTATTAATGATGTGACTGCTAATAGAAGCAGCAGGATGACGTGTTTAGTGTACAGGACTATACTCTCTGCTCAGATTCAGCCAAATGTTGCAGAACTGATCAGACATACAGCTTCATAGTGCAAATGGATAATGACCCAAAGCATACTGCAAAAGCAACCCAAGAGTTTCTCTAGGCAGAGAAATGGGATATTCTTCAATGGCCAAATCAGTCACCTGATCTCAGCCCAGTAGAGCATGCTTTTCAATTACTGAAGATAAAACTGAAGGCAGAGAGACCCACAAACAAGCAGGAACTGAAGGTGGCTGCAGTAAAGGCCTAGCAGAGCATCTCAAGGGAGGAAAAGCAGCATTTGGTGATGTCCACTGGTCTACTGGACTCAGGACTCTTTTTCTACTGATCCTGAATGGAAGAGCGACTTTGTAAGCTCTGGACACCTTACTCAATCTCAACACAGCTTCATGGATCAAGGGATATGAATTATGAATTTGTAATTGTTTATGGGTGTGGTTTAATTTTCATAAATGTTTGAGGGGCTGTGTGCATTCAAGCACAGCTGCTGTGTTTACATATGCAACATATGCAAAGAGTGTTTATATTTACAGCAAGAATAATGTGTAAGAGTGTTTTTTATTTGTGTATGATAATCAGGGTGTGTTTGTGTGTGTTGTAAACTGCTGAGACGTGCAGATGCAGCTCATTAATCCAGACTCCTTCAGCATTTTTATGCCCTTCGGGGCGAGTTAACAGCTGCCCTCTGTGCACAACAACAGCGAGGACACCAACAGTCTGCAGCACCACGTCGCCATCAGATGGTTCAACTTTATTTTTAGAGGCTACATATGCTACATTATCACCCCATTAAATCTGTATAAATTACCATAACTTTGTGCAAAGTTTTTAACTGTTAGAAAGAAACATTTTAATTAGTAATCAGTGAGGTTTTTTGGCCACTTTAGCAGAGTCTGTGTGCTAGTTTAATGCTTAAAGCTGGAGTGAAATATCTCAGATGGACAACAGGACAGATTGGTGCACACATTGTGTGTCTCTTGGGGATAAATCCAAGTGAATTTGTGCTCACATCGCCAATATTTTCGGCTGCTCTTGTTGAGCTTATTGGTAGCCATTTTCCTGATCAGTGCTTTAAGAAGTATTAAGAAACCTGGGAACAGCCCATAGAAATGATCAAAAGATGATTTCTGTTAAAAATGTGGAGTCTCAGCCCAAATAGCATTAAATGGCCCAATTACTATGGCCCACATCTGGAGTTTTCTATGGAAACCTGCCTTGATGACAGCATTGACTCATGGTGAGTCTGGCTGCTGCAACTCAGTCTCAGGTCCACCTTATATGGGCCAAATTTCAGGTGAGTCATGACACCTGGGCTACATCTGCCCCACACAACGCTTGCTGTACCATGTGTCTGGCCCAGACCATGACTTTTGGGCCACATATGGTCCATTATGGCTGCAAATGAGCCATAAGTGCCAAAATATCCCCGATTAGATGAAATTTGTCTACCATTTGGGAGTAAATACTAGAACAGCTTCTGTGCTGTGCTACTGATGTCCCATGCTACTAATGGGTGATAAAATGGCTAACATGAACACAATGTCAGGTCGAATAATAAAGTGCAACCCAAAAAAGGCATTTCAGTTTCATTATCAAGCTAACATAGTGCCCAAATTGGGTGCAAATATGCTTAGCTTCCAGTTTAATGATAAAATATGCTTTATTTTTCCAGAAGTTGGGAAATTTCTGCTCAAAGTCTGGAAATAACTGTGTTTATGCTCATGAATCATATTTAACACCACATAAAAGTTCAAATAAACTTTATTTACACTACCTTAAATCAAATTTTTACAGAAAACAAAGAAGATTCAAACTAAGCTAAAAGAGCAGAGTATAAAAATTAGCAGCTTTAACATTAGCTGTTAACGTTATGCTAACATAAGCATGCAAACATGCCCTTGTAACAGGTTTTGATGCTAAACATCTTAGTGCAGAGTAACTCCACACTAGGGCCCCAGTCATACAGTGTGGCCCAATTACAATGGCCCACATCTGCCAGTTTGATAGAGACTGGTTGTCGACCCCCTGGTTGCTAGCAGGTTGCTGCTGTCACCAATAGTTTGCATGACAGATGCCAACTTGTCTGCAAACACTTGCAAACTACTTGCCAAGTGGTACTGAAACTGTAAAAAAGTGCGACACAAAATGGTGACCGTTTGCCTTCAAAGTAAAAGTTGCGCCTTTTGAAACAACTTTCACTTTGAAGGCAAACGTCCTGCGATTCCAGTTTGTGTCGCACTTCAAGTTTCACTACAGCTCAGAGACTAAATGGCGAGTGTCTGCAGAGAAGTTGGCATCTTCCATGGAAACTACAGGCGACCGCAGCAATCTGCTAGCAACCAAAGCAATCACAAGCAGGTTTTTGGTGCACTGATCTCATCTGGCAACAGCCAGCAACCTCCAGCAACCACTTGCCAACCGGTCAGGAATTACACATTTTCCCCTGGTTGCCAGGGGGTTGCCAACTGGTCTCTAGGCCTGTGTGACTGATGTTTTACCATGTTCTCCATCTTGGTATAGTCCTAATTAATAAACTCAAAGTAGATTTAATGGATTAATGTTTTCCAGGAGTTTGGGTGGAAGCTATTTTGGTGTACTTGTGTGTCTGACCTCTTCATTTTCTATCTTCAGAGATGCCAGACGGGTCTGGAGCTGAGTGAGGCGGAGGGTGAGCTCAGCCTGGACCTGTTGCTGGGAGGTGATCTGGGCGACCTGATAGGAAGCACAACAATACATTTAGAAAATGGCTGTCCCAGAAGAATAAATACTCAAATGTGTCCTCATGTAGACCTGCTGGTGAATATTTACATTTAATTTTATGTATCAGGATAATACAGAATCTCTTATTTTGAAATGACAGAAAGAGTGCCACAAATCTGAAGATATAGTGTAATGTACTTACTGTGTCGCCCATGTGGGCCTGGAAGCTGAAGCTCTGTGGGGGACAGAAGGCAGTGGGGTAGAGATCCAGCAGACGCTGCCTGTCACGAGCGGGGTCCAGGCCCTCCACAGCCCCCTCCAGGACCTCCAGACCTGCCCTCCTGGAGGCTTCAAGGCTCAGTTCGGCTGATAGGTAGGTCCTCAGTGCCCGGCTTAGACTGGAGTGATACCCTAGGTCACAGCACTGGGACAAACATGGAGAACTTTTTCACAAGCGGGAAAATACTGCACGTATTTTGGGAAAATATCTGAATATAATGCAGCACTTGAACACAATGAATCCAAGAGAAAGAATTAAATCTTCAGTCAGTGCTTTTAAGTTTCCTGAGAATATGAATTTTTAGCTTCCACTTTCTTCTAGCCGTGCATTTCTCAGACTGGATATTTCTTATCAAAATGCTGAACCAGATACACAGTCATTCATTATTTGGAGTTTCATGCCAATTCAAGTAGTAGAATAGCTCCAATTCTAATTCACGTAGCATTCTCTATGGGAAAAAAAATTAATGGGAATTTTACTTCTGTTATCAGAGGCACTAAAAACAATCTCCAATTGTCCACTGCACAACTATCTATATATTTTAAAGGCTTACAAACCCACCAACCTCTCTAGTGAGGAATACAAAGTTTGTGCCACAAGTGCACAATGTAATATACTCACGTCTATGATATCGGGCAGATCATGGATGTAGTATTTGAACACGGAGGCGTTGGTGGCCTCCAGAGTCAGCAGATACTCATTTCTGGCTTTCAGAGTCTTCAGTTTGTTCTCTGAGTACTTTGCCTTCCTCTAATAAAGTAAGAAACAGACATAAAGAAGATTAAATTATTGGTTTTTGGTCCTCATGTACTGATTCCCCTCTTTGTTCTGCAAGCATGATCAATGAGAAACAAAAAACTAACTTTCATAATGAGTCGTTTCTCCTTTCCAATCATAGGAGAGTCAGGAAGAAGTGAAACAGTGTTAGAAGAAGAAGGTAAAATCAGGTAGATAGAGGCCAACATATCTAATGCAGAAACAGGTTAAACATCTGGATGGAAACATCTGGTTATTTCCCAACAAAACTGTTACCTTCTCTCTCATCTTCTCCATCTTGCGGGCGGCGTTGCGTCTCTGGTGGCGCTCTTCTATCCGCAGGCCGAACACAGGCTCCACCCCTCCACCAGTCCCCGACACGCCCTTCACGCGCCCCTCCTGGCGCTCCGCCTCCCGCAGCTTGGCTTCTGCACTGATCGTCTCCGCATGGTACATGTGATATGTCTTCATCACCTAGGCAACAGCAGCCCATAATAACTCAGTCAAACAGCTTCACAATCCAGCTGGGACCAGCGTTTTTTTTTTTTTTTTTTTTTATTCCCCAAGGTTATCAGCCCTGCTCTAATCTGATTTCCAGTGTTTGGACAAGAAGCTTTTAGGGCCAAAGCTCTGACCTAAAGTAACACCTGACAATTGGCAGCCAATAGGAGGCAGATTTCTGCTATAAAGCAAACTGGAAGGATAACATCAGACAAAAAGCAGAATGAAAAATGAACGGATGAAAAATGCGAGGCAGAAAGGACAATTTTGCATTTAAAAAGAGAAGTTTTCTGAGCTTTAAAAACATGCTTCTAATATCTCTGTGGTCCCGTTTCTGTGTTGCTACCATTGAAGGAGACAAATTCTGTCATTTCCTATTCCATATCTTAATTATTGGACTCTACTGATTCGCAGTTCAAAATAATCCTTATTTATCTTACACTGAGCCTTGTGCAGCCCCCTTAGTTCATCATCTGAAACAAGCCTCTTTAGTTTCTTCAAATAAAAAGAAATTTAACCTTTTAACTTCCACCAGATCACTGGTGACCCATTTAGGGCTAAGATTAGTTCTCACCGGCTATAATGGCTATAAAACCAGAAATGAAAATTAAGAAAAATGCTTCCTTGGTCTTGTTTTGTGCTGCTCTCTCACAGAATTAACTGTGGATGAATGAAACGTATAGAAGTGCATTCTTTCCTTCTCACATTTGTGAACCACATAAAAATGTGCTTAACAATGACAACTTTGAGACCTTTGGCTTAAAGCCTTGGAGGAACAGTCAAAGTTTGTTTCACTTACGGTGTAAAGCTCATTCAGAAGTTTCATGAGGTCTTCTTGAAGCTGAAAGATGATCTCCTTACTCTAAAACACACAAATGAGAAGAGAAACATGTCATCACATATTGTTAAATACATGCATTCACACAGTGAGACTCATGCAAAAAGGACTGGTACCAACAGATTTACTGCCATGTGCCATTTTAGATTTTTATCTTGGTCGAATGAAATTTAGAAGAAGCAATCACAGTCACACTTGTAGTCCTGAAATCGCCTTGAGGCGACTGTTGTTGTGAATTGGCGCTATATAAAAAAAATTTGAATTGAACTGAATTGAAATCATAATGATTAATATCAATATTTGTCAGGAGAAACTGGAGCTTGTGGAGAAACCAGCAGAAGAAGGGCCCTACCCTGTACTCCCAATAACTGTAATAATAAAGTTAAAACAAAATGTATAAGGCAAACTACAGCAACCTCCACCCTGGGGCTGAAAAATGAAGACAACATGAAGTGCAAAAACTCTTCTAATGTCCACTTGAGGCTGGCTCCGACAGTAAGTCCCCATAGACTCCCATGTTAAAATGTCTAGCTGTACAGCAGAAATAAACTGTTAAAATGTTTGCAGCCTGCTACGAAAAACAGGTTGACTTTTCCTGTTGAAAGGGAGTTCTTCCTTCCTACTGTCACCAATGCTGCTCATAAGGGGGATCGTCTGATTGTTGGGGTTTTCTCTCTAATACTGTAGGGTCTTTACCTTACAATACAAGACACCTTCAGATGACTCTTGTTGGTGCTTTATCAATAAAGTGAGCTGAAATTGAATTGAACAGATGCAAACACAGGCAGCTGTAGCTGCTGTCTGCTAGGATTCAAACCACTAAACTCAGCCACTGAACTGGACCTCTAAACCCTGTTTGTGGGCCTGGTGCATTTTAAAGGAACAAATAATAACATTATATATTGCTGCTGGGCATCTGAGCTCTCCCTTCAAAAGATCAGACCGGTACAGAGTCCACATCACTGCAGATCATCTGTCAATCTCCCCTCACTCGTGAACAAGACCCTGAGATACTTAAACTCTTATGCTTGGGGCAGTAACTCCTCCCTGATCCAGAGTGAGCACCCCACTCTTTTCCAGCTCTCTACCATGGCCTCAGACTTGGAGGTGCTATTTCTCCTCCCAGCTGCCTCATGCTCAGCTGCAAACATCCCCAGTGCGAGCTGGAAGTCATTGCCTGATGAAGCCAAAAGAACCACATCATGGTGATCCTGAGGCTGCTAAAACAGAAACACTCTGAAATTCCATTTGTAAAAGTTATGAACAGAATCTACGTTTCATTTGATAACTTTTTAAACCTTTTCTCTTTGTTAAAAGAAGTACTGTATAAATATAATACTTTTTATAAATAGTCTATAGTTTCTGCAATGAAGTTATTAATAGTTAAATTACTTAATATTTAAGGTAAAACATTTAAGGATTCAGTCCCCCAGTGATACAGTTGCTTTTTATAGCTTTCCTCTGCTGCTGTCCAATCACATTGTCATTTTATACATTTTTAATATAAACTACTGATTATAGAAGCACAAGTACCTCAGTACTGTGCATGAGTACAGCACTAAAGTACTGTTAATGTACTTTGCAGTGCTGGAAGCCATCCGTGTGCGCAGACCTCTGGGGTTGTTATTTTTTCATATGGCTTCTTTAAGTCAAAGAGTTGATTTTAATGAAAAGTAAAGTCAGTATTCCCCTGAGCTCTGCCGGGGTGCCTTGGAGTTTAGCAAATTAAACACACACACACACACGCATGTACCTTTAGCTGCCTCCAACTTTAGCTCGCCGTGTTCATTATTAATCTCGCTTCCGGCTTGTCTTTTATTCATGCTAACTAAAGTGCAGCCGCTGCCAGCAGCTATAAACAGCAAGACCTCCATCACATCCCCATGTCCTCTCAGAAACTCTGCTCTGAAGAGGAACGCCGGGAAGAGACAGACGACTGAGTGGCCATGACAACGCCGACAGCCCTGTGGCCATGGCGACAAGCTCAACTGATCTGTTCTCAGCAGGCGCTATGGGAACGGGATTCATCCATCCTGGGATTCCTCAGTCATTTAGCATAATGTAATATTAATGCTGCCACATAGCTCCTTCCCAAACTGCTCGGCTGTTTAATGCATGAGACAGAAATCCAGGCTGAGAGCAGGCAGCGGAGCTCGGCTTGTTTCATTTATGAATTCATTTGTTTGTGTGTGGTCAGATCCATTTATATATCTGCTGCTGTTCAGCCTGCCTGATGGATTACCACTGTTTCTGTGCAGGGACACACACAGTGGAGGAAGAGGCGTTCAGATCCTATACTTAAAGCAGCTGCTAATCAATATTCTGATGGTAATAAAGTATGAACTGGCTTATATTGATGAACCTAATGAGAACAGCTGAATCTACGGCTTCCCTGAGAGCTTTACAGTGAGTTTCAGCTTATTTTTTTAAGTTCACTGTTTTACTTCCATTTTTGCTCTCATTGCATCTCAGAAAAGTTCCTTATTGGACAAAGGATATTGAAGATGGAGCTGCCAGGGAGCAGGAAAAGAGGAAGACCACAGAGAAGATTCATAGATGTAGTGAAGGAGGACATGCAGAGGGTTGGTGTGACAGAAAAGGATGCTAGGGATAGGGCAAGATGGAGGCAGATGTGTGGTGACCCCTAAAGAGACCCGCCAAAAGAAAAAGAAGAAGAAGAATCTCAGAAAAGTTCCTAAAAGCAACTATATCGGTATGAAACTTGAACCATTTAAATCTTTACTAAGTCTATACCAAGGAAAGAAATGTCTTTTTAATTGTTTTTTGGCAATGTTTAAGGGTTTTTAGGGGGCAAAAAATAAAACCAACACATACTTAATAATTTCTGCCTCTACGAATGTTTCATAGACTGTACATAAAAGATGGACATAGCCACCATGATGTCACCCATTGGTTAGGTGAGGTCGTGTTGTGAGAGTGTTATCACCATCTTGTTTTTTGAAGCCATCATGAGCAAGGGGTGGATCACAAGGTAGGCCCACCCTAAAGTGTACCCTGCTTCATCATCCTTTTTGACTACAGTGGCGACCATAATTTACAAAATGAACATCATGTTGTATTAAATAAAACTTGAAACTAGAGATTGAGGCCATGAACTTATCAGTGAAGTGTTTACTGAGGTCATAAATCAAGTGAGAAATAGGGCTGTTTTCCCAAAGTCTTCCATAAAATCCGATTTCCGTTTGCTGCCAGAGGAGTCACCCCCTGGAAACATGGAAACTTCATCCAACTTGAATATACAATCATTGGTCTGGTTGCTCTGTTCAATAATTTCCTGTTTCCAATTCCTGGACTCTTCACTCTATTGTCTGTTTCATTTCCCGTTTTATTTTGAAATCTCTGTTTGTGCTGTGTTCACACTAAATGTTTTTCGAAACCCATAAATATTCACTCATGAAATCCAGGAATCTACAGAAACATACTTTCAGAACTTACCAAGTAGTTCCAGGATTTTACTTACTTTTCCCAAGCCTCTCCCATTTTTCCTGTTTCTATTGAGGTTTTGCAGATGGGTGACCGCTAACCACGTGATTTTTTTTTTTTTTCCTCAGATGAGAGTGGACAGGAAAGCTGGGAGAGAGAGCCTGGTTAAGACATGCAGCACATGACCCGAGGTGGATTGGAACCCGGGCCTCTGCAATAGCCTTGCAGCATATGGGTCACCTGCTCCAACCACTGAGCTATACTGGCACCCAGCCACGTGATATTAACTTGTCCGCCATTGTGAATGTGTCACACTGTAGGGTCAAGTGAATGAGGGTCAAAAGGTGCAGCTTTTACTTTGAAGCCAAACGGTCTTCGTTTCCAGTTTCTGTCGCATTTTTTAAAATTTCACCACTGCTCGGCTGGTAGTTAGCAAGTGATTGCAGAGAAGTTGGCATATCCCATGCAAACTACAATCTGCTTGCAACCAAAGCAATCACAAAGATGTTTTTGGTGCAGCCCCCTCTTTATGAGCAATTTCACCTAGCAATAGCCAGCAACCTCCAGGAACCACTTGTTCATTATAACAAGACATTATAAGGGAGAGATATTGTACTCTAAGAATACTAAATAGAAATATGTGGGATAATAGTAGTAGAAGTACAACTAGACATTTAAAAAAAAGCTTTTAAAACCTTATTTTGGGGCAAAAGCAGCAATCGTTTCAAGGTATTTTTAAATCACATTTGACCTGTGATTCTTCTGTGCGTGCAGTTTTTAACATCACAGTGACCACTGAAATTAAAATTTATTTTGATAATGCTTTAAAATAACTGTCAAACAAGTGCTCAGGTGGTTTCAAGATGGCTCCCGAGTTCCAACCCTTGCTTTTTGATGCCCCAAAATGTCTAAAAAAATAAATTCTGTTATTACAATTTTAAGTATTTAACTTTTCCGCTGTTATATACATCTCATTTTATACACTTTTGGTGCATTACTAAGTAAAACCAAATAAAGGCTTAAATTCAATAAGTTGATTTTTTTCTTAGTTTGGCTTAATTAAGAGATAAAACCTGCCAGCGCTACAAAAATATTCATACTTGGTGTGATTTTTGCTTAATAAAACCACTGTGGTCCAACTATTAAACACTGAATTAAAGTAAAAACTCAAAAGTAATGTGACATTCAAATAAGTAAAGTAAATTCAAAAAGACAGAAAACTGACTTTTCTGATGCAGCAACAAGCCTGTCATTCTGTCTTATTTAAAAATATTCCTGTGCTGACTTTCATTATTCTTAGATAATTAAGGTCTTTAGGACATATCTATAGAAATGTCATTATGAGACTGGGTTGCATTACTTAAAATCAATATAAAGATACTTTATAACAAGTCAATATAAAGCATCCAAAATATTAAAATATGGCTTCTTTAACTTATAAACCTCAGTCCTTTTGAAAGTGAAAAAACTTTACTAACAGATTAACACATTAAGGGTATTTTGTTTCCATTAAGATCACAGGATATGTTGATGATCATCTTGCTCACCCTCTTCAGCAGACGGGCTGAGTCTTCACTGATGTGTGTGAGGCGGGTGATGACATTGTTCAGGTAGAGGTCACTAAGGGTGGCGTGGTCCTTACTCTCCCTCCTCACCTGGAAAAGAGAGACGAGTATAAAGGAATTTATAGATTTCATAGTTTTCCTTTGTCATAAAAGGGCTTTGAGGAGATTCACAAAAACATCAACCGACCTGGTTTAACAGCAGGTACCAGCAATTGACTGGAGAGAGCAGATTCTGGTCCTTTCTGCAAGAGAGAAGGTGAGAGATGCTTTAAATAACGCAAAAACACACAAATTTATACCAGCTATGTGATTACAACTATGTGGAGTAGAAAAAAGATAAACACATTTGAAATCAAGCCCTTAATATCCACTTTTAGCCTCTTGTTTTCCCTTAAGTAGCTTTAAGGTTGTTAAAATCATCTCATTCCTCATTGGCGGACAGTTAAAGCTTGTTCAGATTCGTCATTAAATACATAGATTAAGTAATACTGAGAAATACTCAAAGTTTTTAAATAATTAATGATTTATATTTTTACACCAATCTTTTTCTGTGGATATTGAATAGAAAGT
Organism: Paratilapia polleni; assembly: GCA_015106735.1. Classification (NCBI taxonomy): domain Eukaryota; kingdom Metazoa; phylum Chordata; class Actinopteri; order Cichliformes; family Cichlidae; genus Paratilapia; species Paratilapia polleni. The sequence continues at coordinate 3,052 of VUQI01055526.1, read as the reverse complement.
TTTTAGATGTTTTGTACATCATCTTATATAAATTTCACTAACATTCAGCCTGTATTTGGTATTAAACTTTGTGATTCACGATGAAATTTAAAATTTATTCATGTCATTACCTTGTTTGCGACATAACTGTATAATGTCCAAAGGCCCAGTAGCCAATGCTTGTTATATGATACAATACTACAGCTGTAATATGTATTTATATATTATATTTGCATTTTTCAAAGAACAGAGAGCAGTAACTAGAGAAACATTTAAAAAAAAAAACCTAGGTTTTAAAGATCAAATCTAAACTGTATTAAAAATATTTAAGTTTTTAAACCTTCTTTATAATTTTATGTAGCTGATTGTTGATAAAAGTATTAAACTTTACATAAAACCTAAAAAACGTACATGTATCACTTTATGTTTGGACAAAGTCTAAAATCTGAATGAACCACTACTGATAATGTTAATGTTTTACCCATGTTTGCGAGGAAAGTCCTTACCCTAAAATCCAGTGAACGGTCTCACTGATACTTGTTTTTGTCCCCACAGTGTGACTGTGTACACAAATATGTACCCCCAAAACATGCAAACACATATGCATACTCAGGCAGGCCTACTTGTATTGCTGATGGTCTTTAGTGCTGCGCGTTTTGGCCATGAACCTTTCAGCGAGCTTCTCCAGGTTTCTCGAATACTCAGTTTCGATCTCGGCCTTCTTCCTGAAGAAGTCCTGCAGGTCCTGAAGCAGCTGGACCCTCATCTCTGTCTGCTGCTCCAGACAGCGCTGCTGCTCCACCAACTGGGTCCGCACATCTACGCACAGATAATCAAAAACACAGAGATACTCAGGTTACTATGACAGAAAAGCGGGAAAAAAGAAAATATCCAATATTCACGCTGCTCAGGGTTGCCTCAATGACTTTTTTGTCTGCTTCATGAAATTTACATAAATATTTATTTACAAAACTCCCTATCTGAGATAACATATCCACATTCTATCAGCTCCCATAAGCACCAGTATGCCACTCATGTTCACATGCATACACACAATGTGCTGCATTTTCCGCCTCCCAGAGCTTGAATTGCGATTCCAACTTTGGCTATTGGGCTAGTTTTGTCACACAGACCTGGCAACCCTGGTGTGTGTTCAGTTGTACCGATTAAAAAAATATCTAAAAAATATATATATATTTTTTTTTTTGTTTGTTTTTTTTATCTGCACAACACTGTCAAAATTAGAAACTGCCTCAGAGTGATGCTGAAAAACTAGTTCATGCTTTTGTTACTTCTAGGCTGGACTGTTGTAATTTACTATTATCAGGATGTTCTAAAAGCTCCCTGAAAAGCCTCCAGTCGATCCAAAGTGCTGCAGTGAAAAGTTGCTTGCTTGTAGGGGATTGTCTGATCATTGGAGTTCTCTCTCTAATACTGCAGGGTCTTTACCTTATGATTTAAAAGACCTAGAGACAGCTGTTGCTATTAAGTGGCCATATATAAATAAAATTTAATATAACTGAATTAAATTGGTTGTTTCTAGGAGTTGGAAAGAGATTTAGAGATGTGCCTTAACTTCTCCATAACTTCAACAACCAATCAAAGCTTGGCTTACACTGTCACTCCTGATTATGAGTTGTATATGCATATTATATACTTACTGCTGTACATGTTTAAAAAGGTCTCATTGGTATTAAATTTGCATACAGATGTGATAGTCTGCCTGCCACATACCATCCAAGGACAAATCGATATATGCCACTTAACTACAAGTATCATACGGACATACCATCAACCACTTTTTGATCTTGGGACTGCTGTGAGCAGTAAGGTGCAAATACATTTTCAAAACCCGATCCCAGAAGGACTTGAGCACGCCAAGACCTGGACAGACTGGATTCAAAATGTTGCTGACAGGAACAGACTAACACAGAGAGGGCACAGGGGAGCAGCTGCTCAATTATCATTTAATCAGTTAATCTGATCAATAGAGAGGCAACCAAGGTGAGACAACACAATTTTTTTCATTCATTTGAGAGAATGATTTACAAGTGTGCAATACCTTCTCTCTTATTTTGAAAGTTCAGTTGCTGATAACCAGTTAGCCCCAGCTCGTTTCATCTTGCGTTTCCCTTCTAGGTGACTGGTTGTGGTTGTGGCAATCCTCAGTATCATTCAGCTGCCTCTGTAGTCTTTCACCCTTTCATTCATGTTGGACTGCAACTGGTGACAGCAGTCCTTGTTCTCCTTTTACCAGAACCAGCATCAGATGAAGAACTGTTTCATGTGTCCCAGAGCAGAGCGAGTAGCTCCATCTTTCATCACAGCACAGAACCAGCTCTAGTGAAGGTTACTAATGACCTTCTTATGGCCTCTGACAGTGGACTCCTCTCTGTGCTTGTCCTGTTGGACGTCAGTGCAGCATTCGATACCGTTGACCCCAATATTTTACTACAGAGATTAGAACATAGCTTGGGTATCAAAGGAATTGTGCTGCAGTGGTTTGCATCATATCTATCTAATAGACTCCAATTTGTTCATGTAAATGGGGAGTCTTCTTCACACTCTAAAGTTAATTATGGAGTTCCTCAGGGTTCTGTGGTGGGACCAATTCTATTTACATTATACATGCTTCCCTTAGGCAGTATTATTAGAAAACATAGCATACATTTTCATTGCTATGCAGATGATACCCAGCTGTACTTATCCATGAAGCCAGATGACAAACACCAATTACCTAAACTACAGGCATGTCTTAAAGATATAAAGGCCTGGATGACCTCTAATTTCCTACTTCTAAATTCAGATAAAACTGAGGTTATTGTACTTGGACCTAAAAATCTTAAAATATGACATCTAACCAGATACTTACTCTGGATGGCATTACTTTTTGTTTTTGACCAGGATATGTCTTTCAATGTGCATATTAAACAAATATGTAGGACTGCTTTCTTGCATTTGCGCAATATCTCTAAAATTAGAAGCATCTTGTCTCTGAGTGATGCTGAAAAACGAGTACATACATTTATTACTTCTAGGCTGGACTATTGTAATTCATTATTATCAGGTTGCT
>VUQI01055525.1:0-17780 GCA_015106735.1 Paratilapia polleni | reverse complement strand
CACTTCCTAAGTTAAAACATTAGTAATGTGCTGTTTAAAAATGAATATGAGCTTGGTTTTTTTTGCATTATTTGAGGTCTGAAAACACTGGACCTTTTTTGGTATTTTGACCATTTTTCATTTTCGACAGCATCTGTCGTTCATACATACAGTGTTTAACAGTTTTATTAGACCACCTGTCCTAAAATCGAGAAACACCATCCACCATCCTCTTTCCTTTTCAGTTTTACCATTTTGAACAGGAGTGAGGACTTTCAATCTGAATTCACATTTTTATACCCAAATTTGAACCGGCACACTGGACTTCTCTGAGAAGTCACAGATTAATCAACCACTAAAACGAATTTTTCTGTTCAGGAATGCACGTAAATAACTATAAGTTAGCATCTTAATCAAAAAAATAATAATGTGCTTTACTATTTTTTTTCTGCTTTTTTTGTAAAACAGTAAATTCGAAAATTCATGGATAACAACAATGATACTTACAGTATGTGCCTTATATGCAATTTTGGACAATATAAGAACTGATGTATAATTGTTTATGTTTCGAGTTTTTTGCAACATGACAGAGTTGTAGAAACTTTAGTACATACAGTTTAGTTGACTTTAGTGAACAGGTTAGACTTTTGCTAATGGTAAAATATAACCTGACAGCTGTGATGGAGCTCTGGAGCTGAGGATCACTGCTTTATAAGAAATAATTAAACTGTAGCTTATAAACTCTGACTCTGTGTGACAGCTCACCTGTCTTAAGTGAAGATAAGTAGCCTACACAATGTCTCTTAGATCCTGATCAATCCCATCAGCAGCTCAGGGAAAATTTATCATACATTAATAATGAATTACTGCCATTGTGCTATGTGCATAGCATACGCATAGTGTGACCTCGACTCTCTCACTTTGGGGATGCTCACGGTTGGGTCCAGGTTCTGATTGATGCCTACAGACTGATAGATTAATTTAATGTTTTATGAAAACATCATCATCATCATTACTGGCGCATTTCATTGATCATCTATTGTAGGGTCTTTACCCTAAAATATAAAGCGCCTTGAGGCGACTGTTGTTGTGATTTGGCGCTGTACAAATAAAATTGAATTGAATTGAATTGAATTTCATTAATCTAACCTGTCACAAGTTGTCGTCATCATGGTTGAGACTTTACTGTAAAGTTGTATTTTATCTGAATTTTAGTCTGCGCTATTGTAGAGCAAAGTGAATGAGGGAAACCTTAACATACATGAAGGCTTTTTCATGGTTTTGCAGAGGTCGTGGTATGCCTCGAGCAACTAAATGCAAAAAAACATATTTTGTATTTTGCAGTCTCTAAGATATTGTTGTTTATGGCATTTTTAACAACACATGTACAGACAAAAGGAATCATATCTCTGTGCATGCTGATCCGTTAATGCAACTGCTTACAGTTCAGATTTATGCCGTGTTAAAAGTGATTTGTAAATGTTACTAGCTATCTAGTAACATTGTTGTTGCAACTTAACAGAAAAGAGAGAAGGGTGCTTATTTGAATGTGAAGCCAACACATTCAGATGCCATCAGATCTGTGAGAAGGAATGTATCTCTGAAAGGCTTTTATTGACTCCAGCTCAGTACTTACCTCAGATATACAGTACATTTCAACATCTCACTTTTTAAAAGAAACTTAATAAACATTAAGATGTTTCCTTTTAAGACTCCATGACTTCCATGCACATTTAGACAATGACCACTCAAGCCATCAACACCACTGGTAAAAATGAAATCAAAAGATCCACTAATCTTAAAGACGCTAAAACCACATTAAAAACTCTACACGGCTGTTAAGTCCTAAAATGTTTGAATGCATTTTGAATGTAAAGCTTTTATATTGACCTTGCTCCAACTGTCACAGCATTCAGGAAATAATCTTCAGTATACTCCACGTTTCTCCCCAGTTTAATACTCATTCCTTTTTACCACTCAACAAGCACCCATACAGTTCTCATTTCTAATCACCCTTGTTTCCATAGGAACCACTGCCACGGGAACGGCGACAACGCCAGTCTGCAATGCAGAAAAAACCCAAAGCTGATGACACAAGGACTGAGTGTACAACCTGCAAAGGACCGGGCGACAACGAAAACCTTGTGAGGTGGGGTACCGTGTGTGTGTGCGGACGTGTGTGGTTCTCAGAGGTTATTACTCATCCTCTGTGTGTGTGTGTCTCATGAGGCAGCCATATCCTCCTGATGATTAAAGTTCAGTCTTCATTAGGCTTGGGCTGCCTGGGCTCTGCAGAATGAGGGGGCTGATGATATCTTCTCCATAGGAGCCCTATATTGACCTGCCACATACATTTGCACAGTTCATTAAAGCATAATGAATAGCACAATTTCTTCTACTCCTGATGTCAGGTGTCTAATAAACAGAATTCTTCTTTGGCATTTGAAATTTTGTGAAAAAAGAATAAAAAAACAAAAAAACAAAACATTGATAACAGCGGGGACCTTGTCAGGATGTGATGAAACGCTTACATAAAAATTGTATCCATTTTATTCAGACGTCCCACTGAACGCAATTCCCTTCATGAACATCTTCTTGTTGCTCTAAAGTGCTCCTAGTCTTGTTGTAACTTTAAGTGGGTTATGAGTTTTTAAAAAGTTTTGTTGAAACATAACTACAGCCTTTCTACTGTTTGCCTAGCTGTAAATTTAAAGATATGCATGAATTCACTTCTGTTTTTTACTTATTTTTGTAAAACATCTTTCCTAATCTGCTGGAGGTGTAAGTTGTTGTTGCAAAGTCAACATTTCCTTCATCTTTATGTTTCTTGATAAATTTACGAAAAAATCTGCAGCATTAATTCCTTTCAACAACTAATTCCATCATGATTTACTACAGTAACTAAATAATATATTTCTAATTTATCTCTACTTCTTTGCTGTTTTATTCCATCACTGTTAAACTAATGTCAGCAAAACTTAACACTTCCCTTAGAAATGTTTTCCATTCTGGCGATGTCAAAATCATAAGGCTGCTAGAACTTTAGCAGTAAGTTAGTGAGCTGAAAATGATTTACCAATTCTTTTTTATAACTGCATAATGATTCAAATCATTAAAACAGGCTGAATACTCAGTGGTCTCTATTGTGTGCTCCTCTTGTTTTTTCTTCACTCAGTATAAGTAATCTGAAGTAATGTGAATAGCTTACTTTGTGCTCTAGAATTTTTTTGTTTTACTACTTTCAAGACCAGACAAGACATTTTCAAGACCAGACAAACAGTGAAGCAAGAAATGTACATCCTTTACATTTATAGCATTATAGGAAATGTTGCGTTCTATGACGTTCCCGTAATTCTTAAATGCCTCTATGGTGACAGCAAAAATAGCAAAGTACAAGCACTTGGAATTCTTCTGTGAATATATTTTTACAAATGGAAACTAATCTGAATTTGTATTTATATAAATAGAAATTTTTAATTTATATTTAAAATGGTTAATTAAACCACCAAACATCTTCCAGTATTTGTATTGGGTTGGTTCAGACTTATTTTAGAGACTAGGCTTTTATTCAGGAGTTTACCTTTTTATTGTCTGTTCTTTTGTACTAATCTACAAAGGAGTGTTTGTAGATAGGAAGCATCAAGCCAGTGTAGAATGAGAGCTACTAATATTTACAGTTTTTCCATTCACATTTATGTAGTGACATTTGACCACTTTTTGAAAATTATATCATATGTTACGTACAATGGCAGGACCAGTGTCATTCTAACAGATTGGAGGGGAAAGTTCAACACCAAAGTTTTTGTGTTTGATTTTGGTGCTCCTGAGGCAGCATTTGAGTTTCAAGGGTTGCTGGTCGGGGTGTGAGGTGTGCTGCCCTGACTCTTTCTATCTTTGCATTGCACAGGTTGTGAGAGCTGGGGCAGCTACCTCACCTCCCATAAAAACTCGGGACAGATGACCGTTGGCTTAGAGACAGAGAGAGGCAAATTGAGGCGTTTGAAGAATGGCACTCAAGTCAGGCTGAAGAACAAGACCGTCACGCCGCCCCACAACCACCTCTGACCCAAACTGGACCAACGAAATTGAGCAGAACTGTGTGAATCTAAAACATGGAGCTCTAGGTGATGAAGTGTTGTCAGAGCCAGTTCTATTTTATTTTATTACTATTTTGTTTTTGTTAATGTTGGACTCTCAACTGCTTTCACACACTACCAGAAACGTAGTCTATTATGTGGACACAGCTGCATAATGCAAGTTTTGCAAAGTAAGAAAAAGTTAGGGATTTAAACAATTTATGTATTTTGGCAAGTAACCAAAATACATGAGGTAAACAAAATAAGTAGAAAATGACTGAAGAGCTTACTATTGAGCCAGCTGAAATTTGAATTTGTAAGACATTTGAGTCCTAGTATCTGTAAAGATCCCATGAAATGTTGTCATTACTTCCTCAATGTGCTGTATTTCCTTTGGAAAATGGATTTACAGTAGTATTAGACAGTGACAATGAAACATGAACATCACTGTGATGCTTTGTTTATCACAAAAAACAACTTTCTAGGAAGCTCAATTACCCATTTTGTGGCATCTTTAAGTTTGCGTTCAAACCTTTTGAATTCCACAAAGCAGCTGGGTTTGTTTGGTTTGGTGCTTCACTTTGTAGGGAATTCTTGCAGTGAAGGAAGCTCTGCAATGAGCTGAATCTGCTTTAGTCTCAAAGTAACCCTCTCTATGCCTCTAGGTTCTCACCTGAAACCAACATTTTTGAAAACTGTTTTAGAGCAACACACTTTACTTTGATTCTTGTCTGGTGTGCTGCACATTTTACCTCCCTGTGTGACTTGTCATCAATACAAGTCAGTGGTATTGATTAATTCACTTTTGTTAACTGCAGACATTCTTGAACCTGTTTTTCTAAACGTGATTGTTGTGTTGTGTTTTCAAGTATGGTGAGGCCCAGAAGTATTAAGAAAAGGCATTATTATGTACCGAAAACACAGCTGTTTCTGGTGTATCAAGTACAACAGTAAAGTAATGCTAGCGTAAAGCACCTGTAGTAGGAAGCAGCTAGTGTAGTTAGCAGTAATAGCGCTTAGATATTAGTCCAAATGTCTTTAGTGTCATTAGGCATTTAGAAGTCTTCCTTTGTCTCATATCTTGAAGTGACAGTTAAACTGACATTTCCTCAGAAAGAAGCACAGCTTTGTCTGCATGTCTCTGGTGGCCCAGTGTGCTGTCAAAACAACAGCCTCATGCTGCTCTGTCAGGGCTCCTGACAAGTGTCACATTCTGCCCTCATATGTCAGTCTGTTGCCTATCCAGGGCCCTATATGCATGCTTTTGGGAGCAGTTAAACCCATGCAGTTTACGTGCTGTTTGCTTTTTCCTGAGAGTGTCCAGAAATAGCACCACAATGAGTTTGCCCTTGAGATAAGATCGCAATGCAGAATGACCTGCTGACTCCTGACCAGGCTTCAGTCCTCTGAGTCAGTCTCAAAGACAGCGTGTCAGTTCTATAGTGCATGACTATATCAGATCTGTATATTAATTTCAAACTGAAAATAAGTGATGTCGTCTTGTTGCATTTGAATGCCAGGTAGCCATTTAGTGTGATGCTGTGTACAGTATTTATTAAAGAGGCCAAACATGTCTTTTCATTTTGTGCCTAGATAATTATATTCATATCATAAGCTTGTGTTGTCAACAGAGTTGGAACTCTGATTTGTGATGTGGTCATGAACTGACTACCATATTTCTTTATATGCCAAACATTTGTTTACAGATGTGCTTTTAAGGGATTCTTTCTGAATAATTGTGTACTGTGTTACTGTGATTCTGTATGAAGTAAGAATGTGAATATTGCTGCTGTTGTGTATATGAAGTGTTTCCTCTGGCCTATAGCTCTTGAAAATTAAGCAGAGCTTTAATAAACTCTTGACTTTTTCACCTTATTGCTGCAATGATAAATGAGTGTCAGACAGCTAATTAATTGTTCTAAAGGTGCGGCATCGGCGGTCCGTTTGTGCGTGTAATGCCCTCTGTCATCTGTGATTTATCACCTGGGAAGTGGCCTTCTTGTTGGGATGGGGTGGGGGATTGGCTCAGAGGAAATATTGCTTCTCAGCCCACATAAAGTCACAACAGATCTGCTTGATTCTGTTATTGCAGCCATTTACAAGATTCTTTTCTAAAAACCAGTAAAAACTTGTAGCTTCTGTGTGCAGGACCTTGATATTTTCTTTTACCATTTTTATACTACAGAGCACAAAACTTCCACATTCACAACAGAATCAGATCCATGTCTGGATAAGCAGACCAATGAAAAAACATTTAGACCACAGGACACTGAAGTCAGCAGCCCAAATAAAATAAAATAAAGCACTCATGAGTGGTACTAGTAACTGTAACATGTTTTAGGCATAGCATAGACATTAATAAGCCATCTGATATATTGGTGCAAAGTAAGTCAGTAACAGGATGTAGATGTTATAGGCCTTTATGGTGGCTTGTAAGTAACAAGAAATTTTTTCATTACTGGGCAATAAGTCAAATACAGGCCACTGAAAAGAATACAAAAGTGTGCAAGAACCTTAGGCTCTATAGAAAAGACATTGGCATTGGACATTGCCACCATGACATTATCCACTGGTTTGTGAAGTCCCAGTTTGAGGCCTAAAATGAGAATTTTTCCTATCTTGGTTTTTTGAGCCAGAAGTGAGCATATTTGGATAAGAGAGTGGAGTGCTAAGTTATCAGCTAACACTAGCTAGTCTGGACACAGGTACCTGTTACTCAGGCAGCACTATGGTAAAGTGGTAAGTGCTATTGCCTCACAGCCAAAAGGCTTCTGGTTTGAACCCCAGGTGGGACGTTTTCATGTGGGGTACAGGTACTCCAGCTTCCTCCCACAGTTCAAAGACCAGGTTATGTAAATTGGTGATTCTAAATTTGTCGTGGATGAACTGTATGACTGTTAGGTTAAATGAGGCTTGTATTTTAAAGTGCTTTGAGTGGTCAGTAAGACTAAATGCCGTTCCATTTCATAGTCAATGCTAACTAACATGTGGGTCATTCCATCTAAATTCATTAAATTTAAAAAGACTTTCCTCCTGACCACAAATTTGCCTGAAAGAAATCCAGGGAAAGATACACTAATTAATAGGAGTTATGCAAAAAAATATTTGGATGTCTGATCTCTGGCAGCAGATTTGGAGGCCTGTAGAAACCCCAATTTTGATATTTTGAATGATATTTTATTTCTCATATACAAGGGACATAATTTTTAAAGCAGTCCTAATCAGGTGAATGGTTTCACAGATTTTAAAGCTTGACACACATTTCCATCCAACTTCAGCATGATATTCCCCAGGTATGACACCATATACCAAATGCCAAATTCACTTTTTTTATTTTATTTTTAGAAAAAAACAAGTTTCTATTAATATTATATCCAAAAGTTGTGACGGTATTCTCTCTCATTTTCTCAATATGAATTTTTGAAAAACCCATACTTATGTTTGGTGGGAGGCTTGTGATGAACTGACTTGGAATGACCCATACAAATAAAATCCTAGAATTTCACTTGCCAAAACTGGAGCACATATTCCTTGGATGGTCTGTTAGTATAAATAATCACACATCAAGCAATATTATTTGTCAGACAGTTGCATTAAAAATGCTTTAAAAGCCACCAACATCACAAACATGGTCAAGAGGCCCTGTCCAATTGGCTGAAGTGAAGCCTAGCAGACAGCTAACATCTACAGCTCCCTGTGTCTGCGTCAAACTGTCAGCCACAACTTTTTTTTTTTGTAGCAGGCTGTAAAAATGTTTATTTCTGCTGTAAAGTTGGACATTGTAACGTGAGTCTATGGGGTTTGGACTCACTTTTTGAGTCCACCTCAAGTGGCCATGCTCCTTTATTCTGCACAGTATCTATGACTGGCTCATGTGCTGCTCTTGGACTGAAGGAAATATTTGCAAAAGTTGCATCTAGTGTTCTTATGTGCCACTTTTAAAGGTAAGGCAACCTGGGTTAGCACCTTTCAACAAGAAGACAGTACAAAGTGTTTTACATGGGATGTAAATTAAGATGAGATTTAACAGAAAACAATGTATTATTTAAAAAAATACAAAAACATAATTGTTTGTTGAAAAGAAAAATAAAATTGTAAGCTGTAATAGTAAAACATGTTTTCTTTTGTAGACTCAGCATTGATGGAAGTAGTTGTGGGGGAAAAAAGACAAAAAGTGCCCGAGAGAGTTGTTTCACACCTCCACACACTTGACAGACACGTTATCAGTAATATTGTGGAACGTTTACAGCCTTTGATATTCAAACAATAGTGGGAGAAGACGGAAAGAGAAATTTTGGGTTTCAGAATGGTGGCAACATTATTTCATGGCATCTCTTTGATATGAAACCAACTCACCATGGTGAACTTTTGCTGCCCCAATCCATCGTCGTCAACCACAGAGTCTTTGATGACGGAACAGCAGCCAGCAAACCGGAGATGAGTTTGGTTACAGCTGGCTCATGGTTAGAGGATGAGCATGAGGGGTGGAGGAATACAGAGAAAGAAATGCTAGCAGGGAGGTTCTGGAAAGCAGTAACCTTTGCGATGATGGGTGCATTTCCCATTACTGCTCTGACACTGGATCTGGGAAGATGATTTAATGGCGGCATTTTGTTTTTGCTGACTTCACCCTTTTCCCCAACTATTAAAACAGAAAACACCAGAGCTGGGACTGGGGATGTGTGGGAAGTGTGGCCAAGCAGCTAAAATCTATTATTCCCTAGCTTTTTCCCCTGTCTCTTTATCCTACTGATTCTGCTACTGTGTGGGTCTGCTTGAATGCCCCCTGAGGTATAGTGTCTTCCTTCTCCTCCTTGTAAATTGGTTTGTGCTTGTTCCTCCTTTTACTGCAGTGTTTGCCTTTTCCCCATTTTAATCATTACACCCTCAACCCAAAAGCCCTATAGCAGCTTTATATCTTAATTGATTACTTCATCTCAGATTTGTTTGATGGATTTACAGAGTGTTAAAAGGTCTTTGTATTTCTAGTGGCTTGTCTGTAGCAAGTTTCAGTCTGGGTCAGATGCCACAGAAGCTAGACATAAGGACATAGATCTGATGTGAAATCAGCTCTTTTACAGATCGGTACCCAGTTTTCTGGGGCCCCCTGCTGGAAAACATGATAAAGTTCATTCAGAAACACCAGATGAGAGCTGTATAGATCACTTCCCCTCCTCTTTCCCTACCTCTTCTATCCCAGCAGTGAATGAGTTGTGTTCAGATAAGCTAATAAAGGGAGCTGATCTGACTTAGCTTTTTCGATAGGTGCAACTTCAGCAGTTCATTCATTACTTCCCCATCTTGCAAAACAATGGCTCTTTTATAACGCTGCAGTGACCAAACAGTAGATCAAAAAGTAAGGGGCTCTCTAAGTCCAATAATCCACCCTATTCTATGGAAAGACAGTTGCACACTTTGTTATGGATGAGAGTCAATGGCTGAGTGCTTTGTGTCATATTGATTCCTGTCACATGGCCTTTTCCAAGGTAATTGCATTGCCCAATTCTGATAAATTCACTGCCTTGTTTCAGCCATTTGGGCTCAGATGCAGAGGCTTTTACAAAGAATAAAAGTTTTTGAGGCTGCAAAACCACTGTCAATACACAGACCCATGGTACTCACCAGCTGGGAAGAAGGAAACATCAGTACTCAACAGATTATGCGTCTTATCATTGTGTTATCTTAACTAAGTGATTCATTTCTTTCATTTCAATTTTTCCCATTTGTTTCACCTAGTATTATTTTGAGAGTTTAAAACTCCTGTGCTCAGTTCATTAAGCAGAATTCATAGTACTGTGTTTGTGTCTGTTTGTATAGATATTTGGCTACACACAGTGAATGGAGTCCTCCAAAAAACCAACAGCACGTAGCCCAACAGGGTTGAAAAGGGAACCTGAACAGGAAAGGGAGCAACAGCAGAGTTCCCTACAAAGAGGAGCAAGTGTGAAAAAACCCATCACTGTACAACTATTACAGTCCTGTTAGTCACAGGCATATTGTTGCTGCTCCCCTACTTAATTTAACCCATAGCTCATGGTGATAGTTGTAATCAGGCCTTATTTCCATACTGCTTTATAACAGCTGACTTGTTTTACCATTAAATCAGTAACAAAGATGGATCAGGGTTGAGAGTGGATTATACTTAAAATAAACAAGTTGTTGCAGCGTGTTGTTGAAGGCAAAAGGGAAACGGTGTAAACAGGTATCTTAAGTGCCACTTTCTGAGGCAAGGGGAGTTTGGTTAGCACCTTTAAACAACAAGTACAAAGTGCTTTACATATATGTTACTTAAATTAAGATGAGATATAATCGAAACACAATACGTGATTTAAAATAATACAATAATACACACAACATTATCAGAATACAAAGTATTATTAACACATAATTACGTTTATTGCAAAGACAAAACATGTTGTCCTGTGTAGGCTCAACATTGATGGAAGCAGTTGTGGACAAAAGACAAAAAGTGCTTGAGAGAATAGTTTAACACCTCCACACACACAAAAAGTGGGCGTTTTTGTTGGATTGTCAGTTTCGATCAGTTAACTGAATAAAGCTGCTGTCGGCCAACCCACCCTTTACTTTGTCTGATGTGAACAATATCTTATGGGGGTTATTGTTAGCCAACTCTGTGTACAAAATACTTGTAGAACATTTTAATAGTCACCATTAGGTCATGATTGTCAACTTTTGGCCACTGACAAGAATGGTTTAGGGGCATAGAATGTATATAAAATATGTCACACATCGGGGTTTTAAGCTTCAACATTAGCATTTTGGCTACCGCTGTGTTTGCTTTTTGAACCAGAATTGACCATATTTGGACATGAGGGTGTCAATGAACCTAGCGTGGTTAGCAAGCACTCTCTGTAAACGATCTGCTAATTAGTGCTAAGTAACAGAATTATAAAGTAAAATTGAATCACAAACTTCTTGGATGGGCTGTACCACATAGCAAACCATATACTTTGTGAGATAGTTGCATTAAAGATGCTCCTTAGTACACCAATGGCACAAACCTAGTTCAGTGACTCTGGTTAGTGGAGGTGAGGCCTAGCAGACAGTGATTAGCTACAGCCGCCTGTGCAGGACACCTGTCAATTAAAGTGGATCCAGTATCCAAATGTATGCGTTATTACAAAAATCACTCCCCAGAGTGATTATTATGGAGGGAGAAAATATCCATAGAGACTAAAATCATGTTTTGTGCCAGGCTGTAAGGATACTTTTTAATCCTGTGACTTTGAGAGTCTACGGAGACTGACCACGTTTTTTGGAGCCCGCCTCAAGTAGCCAGTAGAGGAACTGCAGTTTTTGGCACTTCCACATTAGGTTTTATTTGTTTTGGGGTTTTTTTTGTAGCTCCGAACGTTTCAGAGGTGGGATTAGTTGCCTGGGTTTGGTTTTTATTGAATTTGAACTGTTTTCTCCAGGCCCCCAGAAAAGACAGCATACTTGATCAATCACCAATGGCAATTCCACAAAAGCTTTGTATAAAAATCTTGAAGCCACAACATTAAAACCACTGACACCTAAAGTAAATAACACTGATAATCTTTTTACAATGCAACTTTCTACTCAGAAACCTTGGGTCCTGGCATTCAGGGGAATATTACAACAAACATTTATGGAAAGAGCCTTTTCCTTGGAATTATCACACATCCTTAAATTTGTTGATTTCCTGTGCCTCTGGATGGTTCACTTATATTGAATTTTGTTGTTAATTTTCAAGGCTGAAGCATTTGTATTTAGACAGATAATTTCCATTCCTACCCAGCTGACTCCATTTAATGTTTTGTCATCTATGTCCTCATCAGTGTGATTTAATTTAGTTGTAGTGATACATCAGTGAATATTTCTGCAAGTGATATGAATGAACAGGGACGATAAGACTTCCTCTTTATGAGACCTAGTCAGGAATGTGACAGTGATTTTGAAGAAGTGGAAGAGATCAAATGAAGCCAGCTTAGATTTTGCGGGCCATCAGCTCCGCTTGGCGAGAACTTCACCCAGAGATTAAACACCAGATGAAAGTGGACACGAATCGCCTACTGAGAGCAACACATGTAGCAGACAAAAGCAATCAGTCATGTCCCCTCCATCACCTCACCTCCAATAAGATTACATCAATCAATAACCTCTCTTATGAGTGATTGGATTTTGTCTGCTTCCAAAGTACAAGGGAGGAGGGGGGAACTACTCAATTTTCCCAATGATTAAAGCTGGGCCAAATTGCTTTGATAACATCAAGGACCTTGCTGTGGCTGGGTGGGTAAGGGCAGTGTTGGGAGCAGATAAAGGCTGGTGCTTGCAGGTGACTGTGACAGTGAAGAGACTGAAAACGACACTTGCTACATTACGTAGATCAGACAATGGGGCTACAAACTGACTGTTGTATGCCTGAAACCACAGACTGTAGGCAAACAAAGTGTCTGTGATCTTACACTTAGGTTTCTGGATGAATGTTTAAATGATTGACCGATTAAATCCAATTTCTGGTATAAGGGGGAAACAATGATTGCTTTTCCAACCTTAGTGGGACATGTTTTAAACAAGCTAGTTTTAGTTTTTTCCATGCCAGCACCTTGGATAAATATCACAAATACATCCATTTCATGGACTGGGAGAATATTTTCTACAGACATTTTGGGTCCTACTGGCAAGAGGTATTCAGTACATGAGCTAACATATTTCTGTCAGCAGACATTCCCAGTGAACTGGCAATACTGACCAGTACATTATTGTCACTAAGCAATTCAGTACAAAGTAGTTAGTTCCACTCACTGCTGACTTAAGCGCGATTTAGACTTCTGCAGTGAATCTTTGTAGAGCTTACAACATAACCTAAGTAAGTGGCTGACGTCCTTGCCGGCATTTATGCTTGTGCGTGGTGCATTATGTATTAATTACCTTGTGGTTGTGTCCCGGTGTTTTACATGCGGTGCTGCCATGGTATAAACAAATAAAATACTGGGACTTTTTTTCTCCCTCCTCTGTCCCTCTCTTTGTTGTAGACAGTTTATTTCAGGGGAAAACATATTTGTCCCTCTAGTTTTTCCACTTCTTTGTACATTCCGTCATGTCCATTCCGATAGTTTCAGCAATCTCCCTTCAGGAATTTGCCTTATACTGATAGTGTGATTATTATTCCTTATACTGAGGCAATTATTGTTATTCTCTTACTGATAAATTTGAAAACTGCGGCAAAAAAGTAGCTGGAAATGCACAGGATGAATCGACATGTAGTTACGTTTCTAGGGAGGTGCACGTCAGGTTACGTCCTAGGTTACGCCGTAGGTTTTCAGAGGGGTCTGCGGTTACGACGTAGCTATGCCGTCAGTTTCCCGCAGAAGTATAAATCGCATATTAGAGCTCTGCTGTCAGCTCAGCTGTCATTCACTTACTCATTAAAACATATTAAAAGACCACGGTAGATTTACAATTGCCTTGCTTAGGGAAGAGTGAGTATGTGACTATGGTATATGACCAAAGGGAATTTCAGACATCTGAAATATGTATAAGTATACTTTTGTTTCGTTTTGTTTTATTGGCTTGGTACACATAACATGAATTAGCATACCTTTTGTTCCATGCTATGGAGCAATGAGCTAGAGACATTAATTGTTGCACTCTGTATTGAGCCATTAAAGAATCTGTAATGTTGTGTAACTGTGTGTATGCTTAGTAGAAGTATAAAACCTGTGGGGAAAAAGACGTTAAACGTTTAAAACATCATTTTGATACAAAGTCACCAAACATTTTATCAAATTTGACTAGGGATTGTTTACCTGCATGTTTTTTGTTCCGGTGACCGTTGAAATTAAACAGCTTCTCATTTATTTAGATAGCGTCTTTCAAATCCTCAGAGATGATACAAAGATTACTGCTGAATAGCAAAACATGGATATCTGAAATGAAAATGCTAATTAAGGAAACATGCTTAAAACCAGTTTTTGGTGTTGTTAGTTGTTAGGGTGTCATAACCAAAATGATTTCTTGATATATTGGACATATTGGAAATGCAGTTGTTGATTTCTAAAATTGGAAATAACATTTCCCTAAGTTGCAATTCTTTTTCAACATGTGGAAAATCTGTTGGTTTTTACTAGTGAAAAGGTAATTATGGCTATCTACAGTTAAATTAAAGATTACTAGCCCAAATGTCATTTCTAAATGTTATAATTTACACTCACCAACCACTTTATCAGTTACACCTTGCTACTTTACACTCACCAGCCACTTTATTAGGTACACTTCGCTAGTACTGGGTTGGACCCCCTTTTGCCTTCAGAACTGCCTTAATTCTTCATGGCACAGATTCAACAAGGTGCTGGAAACATTATTCAGAGATTTTGGTCTATATTGGCATTATAGCATCACACAGGTACTGCATATTTGTCAGCGGCACATCCATGATGTGAACCTCCCATTCCACTAAATCTCAAAGGTGCTCTATTGGATTGAGATCTGGTGACTGTGGAGGCCATCTGAGTATAGTGAACTCACTGTGATGAAACCAGTTTGAGATGATCTAAGATTTGTGACATGGATTGTTATCCTGCTGGAAGCAGCTGTCAGGAGATGTGTGCAGTGTCACAAAGGGATGGACATGGTCAGCAGCAATACTCAGGTAGGCTGTGGTGTTTAAACAATGCTCGGTTAGTACTAAGGGGTGCAAAGAGTGCCATCAAAATAGCCCCCACACCATTACACCACCACCAGCCTGAACCAGTGATACAAGGTAGGATGGATCCATGTTTTCATGCACCAAATTCTGACCCTGCCTTTTGAATGTCACAGCAGAAAATCAAGACTCATCAGAACAAGCAGCGGTTTTCTAATCTTCTGTTGTCCAATTTTGGTGAGCCCGTGCAAATTGTAGCCTCAGTTTCCTGTTCTTAGCTGACAGGAGTGGCACTCGGTGTGGTCTTCTGCCACTGTAGCTCATCTGCTTCAAGGTTCGACGCGTTGCGCATTCAGAGATGCTCTTCTGCATACCTTAGTTGTAATGAGTGGTTAATTGAGTTACCGTTGCCTTCTTACCAGCTCAAAGATTACTGCTGAGTGGCATTCTCCTCTGACCTCTGGCATCAGTTTGAACTTCAGCAGGCTGTCTTGACCATGTCTACATGCTGAAATGCATTGAGTTGCTGCCTTGTGATTGACTGATTAGATATTTGCATTAATGAGCCTACTCAATACCTAATAAAGTGGCTGGGGAGTGTATATTGTAACATCAGAATTGTCTTACAGATATCCTGCATGAACATTGTGACATCAAAACAAATGATTCTCACGTCACCACTCGTTTCTCATCTTTTTTGTGGAGTAGTATGAGGTTATTTACAGTAGAATGGTGTGGCACAGCTACTGCTGTAGCTTCCTCCATTTTGGATGCTGTCCTGTCAGATGTTAGCAGTTTGTATTA
The DNA here is from genome assembly GCA_015106735.1 of Paratilapia polleni. Lineage (NCBI taxonomy): Eukaryota > Metazoa > Chordata > Actinopteri > Cichliformes > Cichlidae > Paratilapia > Paratilapia polleni. The sequence goes on along the minus strand of VUQI01055525.1, from coordinate 2,294 downwards.
ATCTGCAAACTGGCATTTCAGAGTTAATCAGAGTGCTCTACATGAAAGTGTCATGTGGATGTACCTTCACTGCAAACGATTCCTCACATTGAAATAATTAATGTCTATATGAATGCTGGTGTTATTGCCCCTTAGGTAGACTGTGGTTGTTTTGGTCATCATTTAGTGTCAACTTGTGAAACTGCCTGAATGTAGAACCTTCTTTTGATGAAAAGGGTAATGAAGCTTCTTCCACTATCAGTGGCTAAATGGAGATTAAAAACCGCACTGCCACACATACACAAAGAAAAAAAACATGGTGCATCAGCAAGCAGTGCTTTAATTCAAAGATCTTCCACATGAAACACAACAAATATTACAAAAAATGCGTTGAGGTAAAGTAATTAGGGAAGCATCTATGCAGTCGTCAGAGTCTTGCTAAAGAGTCCTCCTGTGAATTTCAAAGGTCTTCAAGGGTTTCCAGCAGCGAAACGGAAGAATGTGCTCCCTCCTTTTTGCCTTAGTTGGAGTTTCGTGTGAAATCAATTGGCAGTTTGCGTGCAACAATAGGACTGTGCTCATTAGTGGAGCACACACACTTTGGTCATTTGTCTTCTGTTCACTAGGGGGCTGGGGGGCACTTTAAATTCTCATTGTTTCCCAGGCAGATATGCCAGCTCAGCCCATCACACAGACTCTGTGTGAGTCTGTGTATTTATGTGTGTATGTATGAATGTGAGAGACATAGAGAGATCCACCTGCTTTGGCATATTTGTGCTAATATGCAGCAGCTGTTAGCTTATGCCCTTACAACTCATAAGATGCCAATTATCTGTGCCAATTAAATTTCTACTCTGGTTTTAGTAAATCTACTGTGCTTAATGTGTAAACACCACACTGTATTACACCTATTTCACAGGTCTTTCTAGTCTAGTGCCAGAGGGCAACATTCCATAACTTTTAATGCTTATTAGAGTTTGGCCATTCTCCGTGTAAACAGATGCAGATGCTAATACAGCTTGGGTTAATTGCTAAGATCTGGGATCACGATCTCTACCATGGCAAGAAACTTAAACAGCCAAATGTTGGAAATGAAGCCAAACCCAGAACTCCTTCTGATGCCTCTTACATGTCAAGCTTGATTGTGCATCATCTCTGCACAGTGCAGCAGTACACCAACACTCCTGTATTGGCTGTACCTTCCTGCAGCTCCTCTGCAGACATATGGGGGTTTTGCCATTCTGCCCAGCACACCTGAGATTATCTGAGTTTTTTATCTGAGTTTTTCTGCTTTTCCAGATCTTGTCTTTACTGGTGTTTCTTAATGACATTTCAAAGGGGATGAAACTGGAAGCTGGAAGCAGTTTGGTATCTTTTTATAGACTTTTCCTGCTTTGTAGGCTACAGTTAACTTAATTTTCAGATCCTCAGTTGATTAGAGGAGCCTGTTGTTGTGGAATAACACAAGGTTTGAAGAGTCAGAAAATTTACCTTCTCAGGAGTCCCTGTTTTTTCTAATAATTAGCTCTGAGATACTGAAGCCACTTTCATCATGATGTACGTACTTTGTGTTTCAGCACTGGGTCAATCCAGTACAAGACACAGCAAGACACTTCTTCAGTATAGAAATTGTCCAACAACCAACCTGCAGGATAAACTACAGGTTTTCAACTCGCTGCTGGGACCAAGCCTCCAGTTTTCTGTCCCCCTTGATGTCAGTGGCCAGGGGAGGAGATACTGAGTGGTGTGTAAGGAATGTATGTAGGACAATGGCAAAAATATATCCTGGCCAAGTCATCTACCATTGACCCTGCTCTCCACTGGTCATGTTTTGTGCTTTAGCCATTGTTGCTTGTACTATTTGATTCATTGCTGTCACAGACTGATTCTCTAAAAAGAGAAATATGATCTCTGGGTAGCACTACTTCTTCTCTTGGACAGGTACTACAATTTCTCAGTATACCATCTTGAGGTACAATGTGGTATTACTTAGCTCATCTCCTATTATTCCTGCTCTCTTGTATTTGGTTTTCCTTGAAGTACATGGTGGTATAAGATAAGGTAACAGGTTAGCATGCTAACTTTAATAGAAATCCATGCAACATAACACACAGACGTCTCTGACAAACCATCTTGGCATCAAATTCTGTTGATAATTTGAGTTAATGTTTGATTTTTAAATTTATTTTAACAGTATATTGCAACTTTAAGGCCTAACAAAGTAATGAGGATCTCAGTGTTGAATGGTGCCCAAATACCTGCCAAAAAAAAAAAAAAAACTGTATAAATATTTGCGGAAATGTTAATTTTTTCTT
>VUQI01055523.1:0-20103 GCA_015106735.1 Paratilapia polleni | reverse complement strand
CCAGCTCCCAGTTTGGATTCAGGAGACAGACACCCTCTCTACTTTTAAGATTAGGCTTAAAACTTTCCTTTTTGATAGAGTTTATAGTTAGGGCTGGATCAGGTGACCCTGAACCATCCCGTAGTTAAGCTGCAATAGGCTTAGGCTGCTGGGGGCTTCCCCTGCTGCACTGAGCACTTCCTCTCCCTCACTTCCTTTCACTCTCCATGTGTTTATACACCACTTGCATTTAATCATTAGCTATTATTAACCCTGTCTCTCTCCCATAGGTGTGCCTTTTTTGTCCTGTCTCCCTCTGCTCTCTTCTGTTTCTCCTCAAACCCCAACCGGTCGCGGCAGATGGCTGCCCCTCCCTGAGCCTGGTTCTGCCGGAGGTTTCTTCCTGTCAAAAGGGAGTTTTTCCTTCTCACTGTTGCCAAGTGCTTGCTTATAGGGGGTCGTCTGACTGTTGGGGTTTTCACTCTAATATTGTAGGGTCTTTACCCTAATATATAAAGCGCCTTGAGGCGACTGTTGTTGTGATTTGGCGCTATATAAATAAAATTGAATTGAATTGAATTGAATTTATGTATATTTATCTGGTAATGTGTCCTACAAAAATTTGAGGATTACTGAATTCTGGATGCACAATGTGACAAGCAATCCTGTCATAGCAACAGTCCTTCTGTTTCATCATCATTCACCCTGGTAACAGCACAGAAGGCACTGATAGGCTCCTCAGTTGAAAACACTGTGTGATGAATTGGACTCAAAAGTGTTTGGCAGCTGAGGAAAGTCACTGAAGCCAGTATAGCTGAAACTGCAGTTCCAAAACAAAAAATAAAGAAAAAGCATCAAATGAAGAAGAAAGTGTCACGTTATGCCTTGAGAAAGGATTTTAACACTTGTTATGACGATGTAACTCTTCCACTACAATACTCCATTCTCATGAGTTTAAAACAAAAAGAAAACAGATTCTTGTCATGTCCTATCACAGCTCTGTCTTAGCATCTCCTCTATATCTCTATGTCAGTAAATGCTCTGACAAATTTAGTATGACTGTTTAAAGAATCATTTGTACTTCAATCTAACCCACATTCAGTTTAGTAGCTGCAGCCCAGTTTCACGCATTCAAACAACTCTGCACCCAATGCACTGCTTAAAAATGAATGAGGTATGAGTCATGACCAGAAACTATTTCCATCTATTTTGATTCTGAGCTGTCGCCTTCTATTAGCCTTCACCTCTACCTCTTGAGAGAGTTAACAGCAAACAGGCAGTGGATTAGAGGAGTGTATTTGACTGTGAGCCGGTCCTGTCATAACAGTGTAAAAAATACTGCAGTTTTGGCATCTTTGAGGTAAAGCTAGTTATTAGAAGGTAACACACACTCCACATCCCTGTCCAACATCTTTTAGTTTACAATGCATTTGCAATTCCTTAAATTAAAGATGGTTCCACAGTTTTCACTGTGGCGTCACCCTGCTGCCATTTGGTTTTTTGGGACCCAAAGTGACCATATTTCCAAGAGAGGGTGGAGTAGCAAGTTATCAGCTCTGATTAGCTGAAGGGACACCTAGCAGACAGCTAGGAGCTACGGGCCCTTGAGCATGCATAACTTTAAACAATTTAAACAAGTGAGTTTAATAAAAAGTTGCCACACATGGGAAAAAAAAAATTGACAGCAGAAACCAATTTTTGTACTATAGCCTTTAAAAACTTGCATTTCTGTTGGGGGTCTGTGAGGACTGACTCACTTTTAGAGTCAGCCTCAAGTGGCCACTAGAGGAACTGCAGTTTTTGGCTCTGTTTCATTGGCTTATATTTCAACACCACATAAACATCAGTTATAAAAAAAATGCTGAAAATATAACAAGGACACAATACTGAAGTGTTACATTACACTATTCTGGCTTATAATAGCTTTAATCATAAAAATAATGAATAAACGTGTGCCTGAAAACCTTTGAGTTAAGTTTACTTTAAAATGATTTTGCATCATTTAACTAAATTTGTCATGTTCCTGGGCTTTTATATTGTTTTTATTGTGTTATGTTTGTTGGTTTTGTTGTGTTTCTAGTTTCTCCTGCCTCTGTGTCCCTCTCTTTTCGGTGTCTGTCATTCTGTTTAGAGTTAGTTTTCATGTTTCTGTGTTGGTTATTTGGATTTTGGTTACTTCCTGATTTCTGACGGTTTGAGTGCATCTCATTTCCATGTGAGTCTCATAATTAATCACCCCTTTGCCTGTATATATAGTCCTGTCTTTCCCCTTTGTCTTTGTTAGCTCATCTTCCTGCTCTAGTCTACTGTACCATTAACTTCATGATCCTGTTTCATTCTTCTGGAGTCTTTCGGCCTTACGCGTTCGTTTGGAATATCCTGCAAAAGTACCTACAGTGTTTTTTGTTAAGTCTCTAAGTTCATTAAAATCTCTTTGTTTACTCCTTGCCTGTATGCCTCTGTGGTGTCCTGCATTAGGATGTGCTAAGGCACTTTTCCTAAACCATTACAGTATCTCTCATTCATATTTGCTTACTCTCATCTATTACAAACACCCATTAAATAAAAAGATCAATCCATTTGCTAAATAAATAAAGCCATTTACACCCTGTCACCATTCAGTTCAGGCAGTACCAAAGTCTTCTCTCATTTGACAAAGAAGTGGTAGAATATATTCTTGACATTTCATTTGTTGTAACAATCACACCAGGGACTCAAAGACAAAAAAGGGAAAAGAAAAAAAAAATTATATAAAAAAAATTTCACTGGCACATCCAGAATACACATATATAAACTGGTTCGTAACTACCAAGCTGATCTTCTCAGACTTCCCGTTCAGTGACAATGACAATGAGCTGTTTTTGTATTGTGTGAGTTGTGTGACATCACATAGTGTATGGTTGTCCTAAATGAGTGAGGGTGCTACTGTATATACAGTATGTGCTTTCAGGGCTACGGGAGCTGGGACACCTGACAGCTTGAATTTCATTTTACAGCTTTTAACATTTTTTTTTCTGTGCATTAAGTGAGCTGAAAAAAAAAGACACATACCCTAAGCAGTACATGCACCATTATCCATAACTGACATACTGCACGAGAGAAACAAGATAAAAAAAAAGGACTCTTATTCAAAGCGTCTCTTGCTGAGGTACAAATGTTTAGAAGCCTGAGCGACAGCGATTGTTGTTTTGGTGCTTCCAATGAAGGGCTTACTAGCATTTTGTCAACTCATCTCTGACATAACATCCACCTTCAGTACATAAATCTGTTCAGTATCTTGCAGTGTGCAGTGTGTGACATCTTTTCTGCAAGCTGCCTATTCAGTAAAACATCCTGAGTCACAGTTATAAAAGACCAAGTCTGAGAGATTGTAAAAGAAAAATCTATTTCTGGTTTACCTGCTAGGATCATGTTTTTACACACACACGCACACGCATAGACACGCACACACACACTTGAAACAGGAGACTAATTTGCACTCAATTTTCAGGGACCTCTTGTAGAGACAGCCAAACCTACTTGCATTATGCCTCTAAGTGCCTTTCCCTGTGTATGTTGTGTGTGTGTGTGTGTATTATGAGCTGTTGTGCTCGTGAATGTGGCTTGCTTCTTGGGTGGCATGGATGGAGTGAGACAAAACAATTATAACCTTCCAGGTTCAAACTTCAGCGAAGATGCAATCCACCAAGAACCATTACATTTAGATTGGTACATCTAGAGTGACTAAATCACCATCATTCACCTCAGATATACAGATATCTTAACTGAGTCTGCAGATAAATGCTGCCTACTTGTCTGACTCGTCTGTTTGTTTTGAGCACGAGTGGGAGGTGGGTGACTGTCTATTCAACAATCATAAAGAAGATACTATGATTCAGCAGTGGAGAAAACAAATGATCCCAGAACCACCAAAAGTTCCTTTGTTAACTGTAGATACTCCAGGGAATGTGCATTTAGCTGCAGGTAGCTTTGCAGTGTGCTTGTGTTGCCTTGACCCAGCTGAAAGAAAAAAAAAAAAACTGCATAAAATACCTCCACAAGAACCAGAATGTGTACATTAATTTCTAGAGAATACTTCTAGTTGAAATGTATTCTTTTGTTAGGGGAATAAATAGCCTGAATCCTAACAATGAAGGCCAAATTGAAGGTGTTTCAACCACTGAAGTATAAATGCACTATAATTCAAAAGTGGCTGTCACATCAACAATTTTGGATAGAAATGAAGATCTAATTTTACTAACCATTTACTGAACCACTCAAACTCCTGCCGAGTTCACCATTAACCATCATCATTGTCCAATTGAATATGTGTATAACTGGTTTGTCAAAAGAAATAATACTGCTGAACTCTTATCCCTGGAAATGGTGAGCAGGGTACTGCTGCCATTTACCAGTGTTGGTTCAGCTGCTCCATGGGCAACAAGATAAGATAACTCCACCACCCTTTTACTTCTTCCCCTTTCTATCCTGTCACTTATTTATCTTCATAGTCTCCATTTGACTGCACTACCTGGCCTCTCTATGTTCTCCTCTCCACACCTTTGTACTCTGAGTTAACATAACCTTAACAGGTCTAAGCCAAAAAGATGAAGGATGAAATTGAAATTACCCTGTAGAATGAAGATAAACGACCAGCCCATTCTTTCTTACATTCATTTCCTCGCTCCTTTATAGGGTTCTCTGATAGTATTTACGTGTTCCATCAGCTCAGTGGTATAGGGCTCAATAAAACATTCATGCATTAAGGGGAAAATTAGGCTTTCCCAGTCCATTTTCCCTGAGGCCACCCTAGGTAGCATATAATCTGTTCCCAGGAAACAAATTGCAGAATGAAGAAGCCCAGGTCTCTTCATAATGGATCCAGTGCAAGGATCAGTTTACCATTGATCACAGTGGAACTGGCTGTTGGGTCCTCTGGGAGTTATCCTGCCTGTTCCACTGTGTTACCCCACTGCATGAGGAAAAGTAGCTAGTAGTTCAATAGGAGTATAAAGGCTTGATCCTTGAACCATTCATAAATTAAAGGGACGCACATAAAAACCCACTGCTGTTAGGAGGACTGTAGGTGTGAAGTTTAATGGGATTCAATTTTTCTTATTTTGATAAGCTACAGTGGATGATTTGCTGACGAAGCAGTTGAAAGAAGCAGAAATGGAAAAATAAGAATATTAAGAAGTCCTACTGAGGTTCGCACGTACGGACGGCTATCATGACGTCACCAAGAATAGACTTAATTTTTTATTTTTACCCAAAATGAGTGACTGAGCCCATGAACTCAGCAGGAAAGTGTTTACAGAGGTCAAGTCAGAAAGCTTCTATAGGACTCAAAGTGCCAAAAACATACATCTGAAACACTCAGCAGCAATGTCTCTTTCCAGAAATCATGACTTGGTTACTCAAAAGAAAAAATCTACAAGCATTGTTGTAAGGAGCTTCATGTAGGAACAAATCTCTTTCTACTGAATTGAATACAGAAGTTAAAAAAGATAACAGCTAACTAAGATTACAGCTCACCCAAAATGTAGACCATTAAAATTAAAATTACATTTTTCCATGGCGTCACAACCATTGTGGGCAGACACATGTTTCCCTTTGCTCAGTTATAGGCTTGGCAGGTGTTGTTTGGTAGAAACAAGGTTCAAGTTATGCTCTCTGTGCAGAGAGCCATTTAGTTCCATTATATTTAGGAGAATGTAAACATCTTTACAGTGGGTTGTTTCAGTGAAGGATAAACAGCACTACAGACCAGAGGAAAAATTGAACTTTTAACTTAATTTAGCACAATACAAAATTATTGACACTCCTTTATCCTCTCTTATGGACTCAAGAGCATTTAATTAAGATGTTTGGTTGATGTTTTGAACCATTAGAAAGAAGAAAAAAAAAAAAAAAAAAAAACTTCCTCCTCTCAGCAGTTGAGTAGCTCACATGGAATTGAATACTATGCTGCCTCCACTTGTGTCACAGAGTGATTAACTGAGTTGCCATTAATATTTAACAATATTCACATTTACTCATGTAGAACACATGCAATAGCGTGTGATGCAAGAAATAGACCCAGGAGGTTAACCTCTGTGCCCCCAACACACCATCACGTACTACAAAAACCAAAGCATTAGGAGCCTAACACCTGTTTATATTTTCAGCACAAACCTGCTTAGTCAAGTTGTGAAATGCTGCACCCTGATGCTGTATAGGTAGAACACTGCAACCATACTGTGTAACTAAAAAGAAATATCCTGAACACACTTTCAGTTTAACTCAGATGCACACTCTTCTGACACTTATTTTTTCTGATCACACTGCACCACCTCACTTCTTTGGCTCATCACTGAAGAGCAAAAATAGTCAAGTGGTGCTGACTGATAGGATGGTGTGAGGCTGCCTAGAGAGGCTATCCTATAATTATGCTGCAGATGGAGAGTTTTTGACAGCCAAGCAAATACACAGATAAAACACTCCATAGCTTCTGATAAAAATGCCTACCCAGAGTTCCCTGACGCATCAACAACAAGGCAAGGTGTGTCGTAGAGGTACTTTTAAAAACCCATACTTGCAATGAAACATGCTATTCAGCATCATTGTGGGGAGTTTTCTGTTTTGCAGTGTTTGGCAGCAATGGTTCAGACCTGGAATCAAATGCATTCAAATATTAAAAAGGTATGTGTCGTAATGGCAGTTTGTCTCAGCTGGAAAATAAAGTATCCCTTTCCCTGCATCAGCCCTGCAGCATTTTTAAAACAATTTCTCCTGAGAAAGGGATCAATAGTGCACTGTTACTGCAGTGAGGTAGGATATCCTCCGTGGTGTCATCTTTAAAATGGCAGCAGGAAACTTTACATATTGGTATTACCAAGTGGTTACTGTAAGACAACATTGAAGACCCACTCCACCCTGCCTTCCTTTCAGCCTGTTTGTGTGGCAGGTCTCATCTGTAGGTATTGGAGAGGTGGTGTGGCTTGTTTCCAATCAGTGACACTGGCAACACTTGGGCCCAGTGTGCCAGTGCTCAATAAAAGCCTTCAGAGCTCAGTTGCTGTGTGGCTTTCCTCCCTGAAACGCCCTTTTAGATTTTGGTTGTGCTTTGGCTTTTGCACTAAACATTGCATACACCATCTCTTTACTCATGCACTCATTTACACCACTAATTGTACTGACTATGCACACCATGGTTAGTTTAAGTCTTTCCTTGTTTCCTTCATTTACGTGGAGTGCACAGATTTTTAGACTTAACCTTCTGTGTGCATAGAAGATTTTGAGCTAGTATAGGGGTTAAATATGTGACTATAAAAGGAAGGTGGTTGAGCGTCTCCGTTTCTGCCTTACTTTCTGATTTGAACCAAAAAAATATCCCTAACAACACTGCTATTCAAATAAACTTTAGCTGCCATTGAGTGTCTTTGGCCCATTAGCCACATAAAAACCAGGAAGCAGCACGGTTATAAAACCTGACTGCCTGTGACAAACTACAGATGGAATCTAAGGATTAATGTAGTGTGAAACCTAAACAGAAATCCATTCAGCATGAGTAAAAGGCTGAGCGGTGATGCTGAGATGGACGGGATTACTATGACAACAGTGGAAAAGCCTGAATCCCAGTGGAAATGGGTTTAAAAGGTTAAACCACTTTACAAAATGCCACCATTTGAAGATGAGATTGCAGTGAGTGTTACACAAAAAGCTTGTTCGACTTTTATCAAATTAGTCTAGTTAGTTAGTTAATCTAGGTACATTTTTTAGTGTATCACAAAAGAGTTTCACAAACAAATCCACACTGAAAAGGACTTGAATCAGAGAGGACCAAAAGTTATTCAAGCAGTACGCTTCTATGCGTGTCGGTTTTCATAATTGATTTAGTGTAGAGCCAGCTGATGACTGAAGTTGTTTAATACACCGTGCATGACCACATGGTATCCGCTGAACATCAAGGGTGTGTAGCAGAGCACAAGGGTATGCATACAAAGAAAGGCACACACAAACACACTTTTGTCCAAAGGTTTTGTACTTACACAACCAAAAGTGCAGCTCAAACATACATATCCTGTAAGGAAACGGTCATCTTCATGTTCATGAGCCAAGTCTTTACATCTGTATTTACAGCAAATTAAAGATCCCACACAACATCACATCAAATATCCTGTGTATTTTTGTTAGAAAGGCTTGGACATATTTAGTCTTTTTGTGTTTGTTATGAGATTCCTTATAAGTATTTCTGATTTCACCTCCACCTTACATGGTGGGGTAGTGATACGCCACCTGCTGGACTGGGAGACATATTGGTACCCCTCACTGTCAGCACATGTGGACTAGTTGGATTGTGGGTAGGGTGCAAACCAGTCCAGTCCTGGTGGTGGTGTGCGCTTTTGACTTACTGTGAGTAATTTCCTGCATTTGAGGTTTGTCTGTTTACGGATGTACCATGTGTGTCAAGATAGATAAACTCAGTCCAAATAACAACATTATGTAAAGGAAACATCTTAATTAGCCGCCACTGTTAGCTTCCTTTGATTTTGTCCTTGTCCTCATTAACTATTGTGTAGCATGTTTAGATGTAAGGTACTAGTGCTATATTATGATTCACCATACTATTCATCAGTTCAAGATGGTTAATGAATATTGAGTTCTACCTTGTGTGCAGTTGGTTAATTTGTTAAATGCTTGTTAATTGCTGCACTAGCGGTGATTGGATGTCATATTCGGTTAATGCCACTAGGTGGCACCCTGTTAACTGTTATTAATAGGTTTGAACCAAGATGAATGTTCAGGTGAACTGCGTTATTTCCTTCATGTATAAGCTTATTTGTGTTACATCTATGTGAGTAATATTTATTTCATATACATTTCTTTGAGTTACTATACTGGTTACGGAAGAACTTACATCTTGACAATTACTTGAGTCAGTGGAAATGACACCACTGTAATTTCCTTTGTCGATTTATAGGACCACACATACATCTACCCGCACACCAACGTGCAATAAAGGAGCTAAAAAGGAAGAAGTGAGTCTCGAGTCTTGTGTCCTGACCGACACTCAGGGGTGAGCGTCAAATAGCCACCAGTGCTGAACACAGTTTTGATTCCTCACCTACCATCTTGTGTGAGGGATATGTTTTTGATGCTTTGGACCCCTTAGTACCACAACTGGCATTGTTTAATAGCCACAGCCTACCTTCATGTTGTTGCTGACCATGTCCATCCCTTTATGACTACAGTGTACCCATCTTCTGATAGCTGCTTCCAACAGGATAACGTGCCATGTCACAAAGGTCAAATCATCTCAAACTGGTTTCTTTAACATGACAATGAGTTCACTGTCCTCACATGGCCTCCACAGTCACCAGACCTCAATCCAATAGAGCACCTTTGGGGATGTGGTGGAACGGGAGATTCGCAACATGGATCTACAGCAACTGTGTGATGCTATCATGTCAATATGTTAGATATGAGATATTTTCTGTTTACTCTTTTCGTGTGTTTTCCAGTGAGGAGAACAAACAAACAGAGTTACTGCAGGTCTGGCAATGATCCACTAATAGATGTAGAAAAACTACCAAGGCTAATAAAAGAGAAAAAGGTTAAAAAAAAAAAAGAAAAATGCTGTTCTAGTTAGAGGGGGAAACATTAAGACTGTGATTTATATCTCTGACATTATTCTCAGCCTAGTAGAGATTTCATAAATGACTTTGAAAGGCCTGAGTACAAACACTTGCACACCCACAGTGTGATACATACAGATTTATGCACACACAACTAAATGTCCAGTGAACACGTCAGTCATTAATGGACTGTGGAATGTACCTTAAATTAATAAAATCCTTAACATGGGGGTTTAACAGTAAGAAATCTTTGTTACTAGTTTTTAACTACTTCCACTCTAAATATTTGGAATACTTCTGACTGCTTTAAGACATGTATTAATAACCTCAGCCTACGTCATTCGGCGTCGTGTTGGGATGTCACACCTATATGTGTACGCTTATGTATGGTGTGCCTAATTGGTCTGCAGGCTCTTGGTGTTGAAGAGGAGGAGGGGAAATGGGATTGAAGCATCTGGTGTGAGAAACTGCAGATAACAACCTCAGCACTGCACTCAGAGGATCTTCAAAGAGTGCGAATAGCAGGAGATCTGTATATTGTGACAGAGTGGTGTAATAATGCGGTATCCCTGCACTGTATTTTAATTTTAGAGAAACACTGCAACTTAAAAGTGCATCTCGCTCTTAATATCTTCATGTATTAATATTTAAAGCCATTAGTCGTAAATGTATGGTATTTTTCCAGAACAGTTTTCACAAAACTTATTGAAAAATAATCATCTATCATTCTTGAACAGCAGCTTAAGAAACTTCTATAAAAGTAAATGGACCAGTTCTTATATAGCGCTTTTCTACTCTGCTCGGACACTCAAAGTGCTCTATACTACAAGCCTCATTCACACAAGCACTTTTTTCTATGCTTAAGTGCTTTTCTATCTAACATTCACACACATTCACACTCCGATGAACGCAACTGGAGCAACTCGAGGTTCAGTATCTTGCCCAAGGATAATTTGTCATGCAGACTAGACCAACCTTCCAAGTAGCAGGCAACCTGCTCTCCCTCCTGAGCCACAGCCACCCCCAAAAGTCACAAATAAGTAATGAATATTACAGGTATTTTAGTAAGAAATGAGCACATCAGTGACAAACAGTATTACTGCAACAAAATTATGATTAACATTACTTCATATCTAAAGTCTGGTTCCGTTTTATTCAACTCAGGAAAATAAAATTATATTAGCCCTTTTAGTTCTGTTCCATTTCTTAGGCCTATTCAACAAACTGTTATTTATGAAACCGCAGAGCAAAAACTGTAAAACACAACAACAACAACAAAAATGGAAACTGGACTGAGGCAACTCACTCAGTGGATTATTTTTAAATGGTGTGTTTTGTAGTCATTTTTGAAATCTAAAAACCTGCACACTGTCTTACTGCTCTGATTACTCAAGAGTTCAGGCTACATATGGACTCCAAAAAGCTGCTTTCTATATAGAGATTTACAGCTACACTAAACAGTTTGAGTGTGATGTTTAGATCAAATTTTATGATCTAGAATTTCAACAAAAATAAGCAGATTTTTTTAAATCAATCTCCATGATGGCTCTAATCTTAAGTCACAGACATCGCAGGGACCACGGAGTGATACATCACTGAGAGTGGAAGCTATGCAGAGCAGCTGCTGTAGCACCTCTGTAACCCTACTCTATCCCTGAGAAGTCAAAGTACCCTTGTCCCCATTCTGTCAACAGTAAGATACCACATAGTGATGCACCATGCTGCTGAATGTAGTGAATCTTACACAGACCAGTTGCCATTCATAATGTAATTGATAGTGAATGGTTAATAGTCTCAGCACATGCCATCAAATCATGACATGTAAAGAGAGCATTATCCTCCTCACAATACACACACACACACACACAGTGAAGAATGGGATGTTTAACATTTAACAAGATTACCATTTGAGCAAATGTGTGGCCTTAGCCCATATCACTACTATCCATTGTTTGCTCTTGTCTGATAATCAGAACCATCTGAGTATAATCACACTGCACAGATAAGGAGGAACTGTGGAAAGGAATACCTGTGATTGGACCTGATATGTTTACAATTTATGTGGTTCTAAATAGTGTTTAGAAAGTAATCATTCAGTCCCAGCTCATCAATCAGCTCGAAAAGGCATCTTTTAACATAACAGGCTTCTATTCCAGCATTTGGCACATAAGTGGATTGGAAGGCTCAAGGCTCAAGAGATTTTACATCTGGCCTCAAAAGTGGTAATTGAAGGAAACCTCAATGATCCTTGAAATGGCTCTTTTGAAATTATATACTGAAAATGTAAATGTTGTGCTCCAAATGGGGCCATGAGGTTAAATCATTTATGTTTCACTCTCTACTAAATAAATCTGGTTTAAACACAGATGCAGAATGCAAAACCCATAATCTGCTCATATTCAAATAATATATTCATTTGCACGGCTTCTATAAGCAGAGGCAAAGGTTTCATTATTGGTCAAGTAAACACACTGGTGCTGGAGACATTGTTTTACCATATGATTGGGGTAAAGAAACAGACAGCTCCAGCAGAAGCAGAATTAAATGGTACTGACTGAACAAATGGTGTCATGAAGAGTCATAAAAGGAAGACTTGAAAATGGACCTAGAATACTGTAGCATATAAAAAAATTACTTCATGGATGATGTTTCAATTCAAATATTTTCCTAGACAAATTTATACACACTCACTCAGGTTTTTCTTTGTCTCACACACATGCAAATATTTACACAGAGGTGTACTAAACAAGCACATTTCTTAGTACTCTGTCTGCTGAATACAAAAATCATGATCTGAATGAGCCCACAGATGGCTGACACTTTCATACCTTGACATGCTTTTTCTGAACATTACGTCCATCTGTGCATACATTTTATTGTCCAAGTCGGTTGAACAAGTCTGCAAGTACTTCAAGCATATAAATATGTAAACTAGTTCAGTTATTCTTTCAGGATTGGAAGCTGAGATAACAGGCAATGACTTCCTTGGTGTCTGTTCTGACTCCAAAATGACAGCACTGAGGATTATACAGTCCATAAAAACTGTCTTACAATGGCACATGTAGCATAATATTTAGCAATGACAAACAGAGTGACACAAAAAAAGACTGCCGGTTGTGGCTGACGGTACAATTACACACAATGACCATTTGGACCAGGAGATTAAGCTTCATCTGATTATTAGACTCATCCGGTAATCACATAAACAACACATCTGGAGGGCTACATAAAAATAGAAGCTACACAAAGTCAAAGCCTAAATACAATATTAATAAATCCACAGCATGTATGATAACAGGAGCGAAGGCAACCAACAAACAACAACAACAACAACAACAACAAAAGCCCGTAAAAGACAGCATAAACAGATTGAAATTGGGAGTGAAAGTAAAACAAATGAATAAATGATTGCGTTTGCTACCCTGAGATTGGTTGGTGGCAGGGGTGGGGTTGAGTTTTCAAGTAATGTGGAGACGGAGTAAAGGAAATAGAACATGTTGAGTGGAAGCTTCAGAAGAAGGAGGTCTGGGTGGAGAGGAAGAAAGGAGGAAAAGTAGGAGGGGATGAGGGACTGGGGGAGTAAAGTGCAGAGAGAGGCAAAACTGGAGCAAGAGAAGGAGGGAGGGGAGAGAGATGTATATTAGTATACGGCTGTTTCTGCAGGGACTGTCTAGATATGATAAATGGCCTGCAGATACCAGACAGATATTGTACAACTCAACACAAACATCTCTTTCGTCTGCCTTCTGTGATTTATCTTTTTATTTATTTATTCTTTACACTGGTTATATTATTCTTTTAGATCTACGGTAGTAATAAGATAATAAAGAAAGTAGCAAAAGACATGAAACACATGATTATGACTGAATCCTAATAACAGATAATACTGCAGCATCTTATCACAGCTAGTGTTGAAAAGCACATCATAAACAACTATTATCCAGAGATCTATCATAGTTACAGATATCTGTCTTGGGTACAAAAATGTTAATTATTATCTAGCATTGTCTATTTGAATGACTATGTAATTCATGTTACTGCATGAAATGATTTAAGTCGCGTGTTATTTTTAAGGCTTCTGTTATTCTGTTTTTATCTTAGTGTAAATAAATTTCCATTGAAAGCCTAAACTCCATGAATATTTTCCATAGTGTCAAGCTTCGTCTTTTTTTTTTTTTGAAGAAACTGATCTTTAAAATGTCTCACACATACGTTGTCTTGAAATGTTTAAAAAGTAATTTTCTGAAACCTGGACAATGCAGTGTTGCCAAGTTACATAAACAGGAGCACAATTACTAGGGAGTATTTTCAGCCACAGGTTAGCACACATTGAGTCATTTAAACTAGATTATACAGGCTGCATTCACAGTACAACTATGTTCTGAATGTTAGTCTCCTAGAATTGTCTTAAAAATGGCTGAAATACAAATACACCTTAGTGTCATTTACCATGCATGGACTTGTTAATGTGCAAATTATTGCTAGCCCACTCACACAGCTCACTCAAGGGAGACAGTGCCAGTCAACACTGCAGACGTGTGGGTTTTCTTTTTTTTTTTTTTTCTTTTTTTTTTGTTAGGCAACAGGGGGAAACCAGTGCTTAGTTTGTAAATCTGGGGGTCAGGGCACAGACAGGGTGCTGTTACAGTAGGTCAGTAGAGAGAAAAAGTCATGGAACACGTCTACATGTTCAGTATACCTGGAGCACATTGTGACAATGGCTATGCGCTCGCTGTTAAGACAATATTTTCATGAGAAACAAAACATTTACACAGGTCAACACTTGTGGGGAAGCTTTTGTCATCAGTTTGAGCAACATTATCTTCACATGTGTAGGTATGTGTGTCTGGTTTACCTCTCCCTACAAACAGAAACCAAACAGAGAGCATATGAGAGAAACAAGCACCGCCATAATTGATAGCAAAATGCAGTAGAGACTCTCAAAGTAAACTGAAATGAAATGAGTGCAGATAACATGAGGACTTGCCTTGACGATGTTATCAATAAGTTAATAATGTGTTGCTAATGGTAGATAAACCTCATTCCCAAAGGCCAGCTCTTACAAGTTTGCTTTGCCCCGGACGCTGAGTGGATTGATTCCTTGGATATGTTATGTGGCTGTGTGAATCCATGTTTTAGAGACTGTATTGGTACTCTGCAGTTCCAGGGTGAAAATTCTCAGTTATGATGTCGACTGCTTGTTCTGCTCAAAATATGAACATGTAAAAAAACTTGATTTTCATTGAAGGGGCTCTTTAATACTTTTTGGACAATAGTGAAGGTCATTCAGCTTCAGTACTGGTTTTGGTCTTGTACTAAAAAGAAAACTTTAAACACTTTGCATAACCGCTGTTAAAATATATTCACCTACTGATGACATCCCTGCATTACTCTGCCAATTGTGCTCTGTGGTAAATACTATATGCAAATAAGTAACCAAATATTTATGGCGTATGTTCTTTTAAACAATATCTTGGGCTGAAATGTTAAAAAAATAAATAAATCCATCAGCATTAGTAAAAATCTGCAACAAGGTACTCATGTAAGCCATTTTAAGATAAAAAATTTATATATACTGCAAATCCAGACTATTATCTCCACTGTTCACATTCTAATAAACAACTTAAAGACCAGAAAGTGTTTGTAATATCTGTATTAGGTCCAGTATTATTTTATGCACTAATTGGGATGTGTCTGAGTAGAGATGACCAGAGTTTAATCTGTGACAGCAGTCTGGCAGGTCAAACAAGGGTTTCACTGTGCCTTCAGCACGTGTCAAACATTACATTTTTGTGTAAAAGTTGCGTCATGGAGCTAATCTTTTTCTGCACTGTGTGATTCAGCTACTTTTGTCTACAGCTACGCAGTTGTGGCACACAGATATCCATAAAATGCCAGTTTATTTATAACTATGTTGGGCTTTTGCTTTATGTATCTGGGTTAAATCATAGTAATTACACCCCTACTGCAGGAATAGAAAGAACAAAAAAGTAAACAAGAAACAGAGGAAGAGAGAAGACTGAAGGAAAAGCTGCTGAAGCCAAATTTATTTATTTATTTCCCTGCTGTCTTACTTTTCTATATTTATATTTTCACAGCATTTTAATAAAGTTCTTCCACTTTTATGTTCTCTAGTTTATATCCTGTCGGTACTGAACCACCACATTTCCCTCTCTAATATATTTCTAAATCTTTCTCTGGCTTCCTCACAATCTCAGCTTTATTCCCCTCACTATCCTCCTGCTTTAACCCTCTTTTGCTCATTCCTACCACAATCTTCTCCTTGCTCAAAAATTAAATGGTTGTTGGCATTGACACTGATTGATCTTGTGGCTGCCTATTAGTGTAGAGGCTTATAGCCTGCTACTAGAAGTCCGGTAAGGCAATCTGAAAATCATTCCAGTCAGTCCCCTACTCTGAGTGTGGAACAGCTTTTCATGGGGCTGCTTGGCAAGCACAATAAAAATGTATCATAAGGCAGAAATCCTCTGATACTAGCTACTTACACAACTTGGGTTAGGAATCTTTAATCAAAAACACTGGAAGGCTGAAAAAGCAGAAAAATTGTAAAATTCTTTATAAGGTCAGCAGATATCTGGAGTGCAAATGCTCAAGAGCACAGTTAGTGTTTTCCCACTTAAAAAATACAAAATTGCTGAAGTTTCGTTAATACAGTAAAGCCTTTTCTCTGTGTCATCTGAATTTTATATCCTGGCTGATGCCAACAGAGATAAATCTACTTCCTTAATGAGAGAAAGGTGTATGTTATAGTCACGCATGATACAAAGACACCTGCCTTTCGTATGTAAGACTGCAGTTCTCATCTGTGACCATTTTTTAAGTTTTGCGTTCACTCTCTGTTGTTCGGAACTGAAATTACTTGGAGCCTTTTACAACATTAAACACATGTTAGAAAGCTTCATTTTCTAGGTTATCGGGGTGTGGGGTTCCACCCCATCTAACGACACCACCCTGCAGATTTTACATGCACTTCACACAGGTTCTAAAAGGTAGGGGATTCTCCGCAAGTCTGTATAAGCACATTCCTGCCAAATGGTTTCACACTGTTGTAATCATCAGTAAGTACAAGTGCAGTGAAATGTAAACAATGCGGGTTTGATAAAGTTACATTTGCAAGTATTTTTGAGAAAAGAAGTGCAATATATAGGGCCTTAAACTCATAATGTTGCTAAAAATGTAGATAATGCTAACAGCTAATCATTCCCCAACCAGACAACTAAATACTAAATTTAGATCTGATGTAACCATTTTCAATGAATTCAACAGAATTAAGACTGGAATAGAACAATTTATGTTTCATTTCCTTTTATCATCTTTGCATTTTCGGACACAGTAAGAATATATTACAATGCATTAGCTGAAAGCAATACTAAACTGCATCTAATATTGTGTGGGGACCGGCATTTAATGTCATGGGCCCTACATACAGTATATATAAGAAACAACAAAAACTGCAGATTGAAAGAATGGCGAAATCTGCTGCAGTATTATTTATTTTTCAGAATTAACAGTTATCTGTTATCTTGTATCTTAAAGCTTTTCATTGATTTCATCATCCTGGAAATGTACTAGCAAAATACTTGTCTGTCTGTATGCCGATTTGATGACCAAGACATCTAGGAAGTGTGACGATATCTTGTGGTTTCCTGTGTTTGTCAGTCACAGAGTTCATCTAAATACCAGTTTACACTCTGCTGGACAGCTTAAAGCACATAAATGTACCTGCTCCTTTCTCTTGAAGTGTGGTCTCTGCTTTCTCTCTGAGCCTGATATGTCTGATAAAGCCTCAAAGACTTGTACCACTTTCACAGGTGAATAGCTAACCACAAAAGGCAGCTTCTCAAGAGAGGTTGCAAGCCTACACAGAGCAGCCAATCATGACCGAGACATTCAAGAGTCAATACAACTGAAAATAGAGCAGAAGAGGATTGGGATGAATTCTTATCCCTTCTAAATGTTAGAGTACTGCTAAAGGTCACAGAAGGGTAGAGGATCTTTACAGATTTCCATGGAGAGAGAAGAAAGGGACACAGGGAAGGAGAGGAAAAAGAAAAATAGAAGGACAAAAGCTAAAAGGTTGGCAAAAATGGGATAAAAAATGAGTGGGACTTTTATCCTTTTTTATTAAAACATATCCACTTGAGGAAAACTCAAAAGCTATATTGTAGATATAGATAGTTTGATAGAATCAAACAATCTTTTGCCTTTGCCAGCAAAGTTCAGGGAGAAAAAAAAAACAAATGAAGAGGGAGATATATGCTGAGAAAACACACAAGGAAGAGATAAACAAAGCAGAATATAAGTTGACAAGATGTAAAACATACAAAATGGAAGATGGTGGGACTGAAAGAGAGAAACTAGGGCACAAGCAAGAGGAAACGGCATGCCGGTGTTCTTTAAAGTTGAGCCATCACAACCACTAAATCCCAGACGCTGCCTGCCAGGACTCATCCTGCCTGGTCCTGCCTCTTCCCCTGGTGCCATCGTACCTTTCAGAGCCTCATTCCTCCATATCCATCTGTCTCTCACTCTTGCTTCTCCCACTCTACTTTTCAAACATACAGCTCCTCCACCTCTCTTTCCTCTACTATATGCCACATATAGTAGAGGAAAGAGAGGAGAGGGAGGAGGGAGGAAGCACTGCATTCATATTTTAGTTTCCTAACCAAGTGCCCCCCAAACTCGTCTTCTCAAGGCTGCAGTTAGGAAATGTGGAAGGAAGCTCATCTACACTTCCATGTACCCCACCTTCTGCTCCCTTGTTCTTGCTTTTTTGTCTCTCTTCAAGTTTAGAAGTTCACATTTTAGTGGGTCATCCTGTTCTTTTGCTGAAGCCTCTGTTCTCTGTGCGCTGAGCATCAAACAAAATACACACACACAAATACACACAAAAACATTCTACATTTTCCTTCCCTCTTTTCATTCATCCTTGCACTGGCTTCACTTGTAGAGACTGAAAAATCAACACACATCCATCCATTATGAGCTGTATAAATTCATGCCAGCATTCAAATCATAATGTTTCCCTTTTTCTCATCTTGGTCTATTTTTAACATCAAAGTTAGCATAGAAGTTGTAATAATTTTTTAAATGTGTTGAATACTTATTCCTGTGGGGCTGAAGAAGTGCTACTGATAGAGAGACTTTTTCAGCTAATTAAAAATGTGTTTGTTTTAATCATGCGTTGATTTATGAAACTATTGATGGAGGTTTTAGGGATTACCTCACTGTGATATATTTTTTGTGCAAAATTAGACTTGGTTTTATCTAAGATTTAGATTATTTGGAGGGCTAAGTTAAAGGACCAACAACAGCACAAACAAGAACAAAAGTGGCCAACATTACTGGATGTTCCACTTATTTTTCCTCACTGCCCCCAAGTCACAAAAGACAGCTATGACAAGTAGATGCAGGACTGAAAAGTTCTGTGCAGCACCTATGAATTACTAATGCACTACTGTGGTAGGACCTTAAGCAGAGCTACCCAGACCTCCCACTCCCCTGCCACCTCCTTCAGCTGTTTGGGGGTGATACTGAGGTATTCCTCTTCCAGCCACAAGACATATTCTCTCCAGCATGTTCTGGGTGTATCCTCAGGTCTCCTCCTTGTTACCTGGAAAATGAGCTCCTCACCCTATTTCTGAAGTGAGCCCAAAAACCCTTCAGAGGAGACTTGTGTTAGCTACATGGGTCATTATCCATAGCTAAGGATAGAAACACAGCTTCAAGAGTAAATCGACACCTTTGCCTTTAGGCTTAGCTCTGTTTTCACCACAACTAATCACTGCACACACTTCACTGGTCCACCTGTCAATTACCCACTCGGTTCTTTCTCCACCCATGAGCAAGAGTCCAAGATACTTTAACTCCTTCACTTGAGGCAACTGCTCACCCCAAACTGGAGTGAACAAGCCACCCTTTTCTGACTTGGAGGTGATAATTCTCATCCCTGCTGCAAACCACATCTTTTGTACTTCTTAAGCTTGAATACAAGCAGCTGCGTTGCTTGAAAAACCAAGATTGCGCTTCATCAGCACTTGATTGAAAAGACAGAAGATTTGAAAAGACTGGGACATATTGTAACTTGAAACTTAGCAGGATGACAAAGCAACATCCCCTTTCTCACTCCAGACAGTATCCTCAGACATCCTGTAAATCATAAGGCAAGAAACTGTGTTGAAACTGTCTCTAAAACCTTACAATGTATCAGAAGGATCACATAGGGAGCTATGTAATGTGAAGAACCTCCAAAAGGAAAACCTTTTTTTGTTCAAATCAGTTAAGTAAGTAAGATTTAGTTGTCAAGTACTTTTGTCCTGTCTTTGATAGAGCTTATAGTTAGTGCTGGATCGGGTGACCCTGAACTATCCCTTAGTTACGCTGCAATAGGCTTAGGCTGCTGGGGGCTTCCCATGATGCACTGAGCATTTCCTCTTCATGACTTCCTTCCACTCTCCATGTGTTTATACACCACTTGCATTTAATCATTAGCTATTATTAACTCTGT
>VUQI01055522.1:0-11600 GCA_015106735.1 Paratilapia polleni | reverse complement strand
GCCTGGACCTCAACATTATTGAAGCAGTGTGGGATCATCTTGACAGAGAACAGAACAAAAGGCAGCCAACATCCAAAGAAGAGCTTTGAATGTCCTTCAAGAAGCCTGGAGAACTATTCCTGAAGACTACTTAAAGAAATTACAAGAAAGCTTTCCTAAGAGAGTTCAGGCTGTGTTGAAGAATGAAGGGTCACACCAAATATTGACTTTCAAACTTGTTAGAATTGTACAAACTCTGTTTTTTTCCTTATATACTGTATTTCCATGTATGTTTGCATGTTTCAATAAATCCCTGCACCTCCTTCCCATTTTCCTAACAAAATATAAATAAAAGAGGCTCAAGGCTTTTGCAAGTTGTTAGTATTTTATTTTGCTTCATAGTAAACCTCAGGAACATGTTGCAGAAAGATGTCTGATGGACACCCTCACTGACAGGTATTATTTAGCCTCAGAAACTAGTAGACGAGATGTTAGAAAGGAAGTGACATGAGCACTTCAGTATCCTGACGACAGACAAAAACTGAAACAAGCCCAAGCCATAGATGTATAGAAAAGATGTAAGTAGCCACTGTCACACACTGTCTTGAAGTGCTGAATTTAGCACTTTGGCCATTGCCATCTCATTTCATTTATTTATTTTAAGACCCACATGACCACATTCAGACCAAAGGCTAGCAATGCACCTGGCTACTCAAGCCAGGCTTCTGAGCAATTTATATTTTGTTAGTTATTGGTCATGCATAACTTTAATACTGATAACACTTTAAACTGCTGAGTTAATCCTAAAAATACATTGTATAGGTGTGACGAGAGGGAGAATTAGCCATAGAGACCCAAACTGTTTTTTGGACGCCGTAAACGTGTATTTCTTCTGTACAGTAAGCACTTTAACATGACAGTCGTTTTTATCGTGGCTTTTGCAGACACTGCCGTTTGTGGCCCTTTCACACTGGTTTTATTTTGCAGCCGTGGGGGGATGCTGCTCAGCCCAAACAGAAAACTAAAGCGTTTCTGTTTTTTTCCACATCTCAGTCTCAGGCTGAGGCTCATTACAGAGGCAGTCGTCATGCAAAGAAGCTCAAGTCTCAGGAGAACAAGGCCAAGGCCAAGCTGTCAAATGCTGCAGAGACCAATGGGAGCAGCTGTAGTCCTGCTGGCCCCGCCCCTCTTGTGTCAGCTAACAGCAGCACTAATCAGCACACAGGTTGATTATTATCTAATAATAACACTGATCTGAATTCTGTTACTGCTCATGTTTTTATTCTGACATTGTTTTAATTTTTTCCACCTTCTTCTCTGGTTCTTCCTTCTACTTCTCCTTTCAGATTTCTTATCCAGCTCCACCGACTCCTCGTCTCCCGCCAAAACCTTCCTCCTCCCCTCTACTTCCCCTCTCTCATCTTCCTCCCCCTCCTCTAGTAGAGCAGGCAGCGAGCCTCCTCCCTCCAGCCCCCCATCCGGCCTCCCAGCTCCAGGCCTCTCTTCCTCTTCCTCCTCCTCGTCTTCCAAAGCTTCTCCCTCTTTGGCTCCTGTCACCACCTCTTGTCCTGCTCCTCTTCCACCTCCTCCTTCCCAGGATGCTCCTCCCTCAGTGGAGACAGAGGAGGAGAAGGCGAAAAAGCTGCTGTATTGTTCTCTTTGTAAAGTTGCTGTCAACTCGTTGTCTCAGCTGGAGGCTCATAATGCAGGTGAGGAGAAATTTTTACCTTTGGTGTTACAAGTTCAAGAAGAGCATCTACAAAAGCAATTTGCTATCACAAAGTGGCTATAAAAATAATACATTTACCATTTCTGTGCCTTCTATTTCTTTTTCACACCCTCCCCCTCCACTAAAAAATACTGACTCTATGTAAATAGAAATGCAAAGTCTCCTACCATGCTAATAAATCCAATCTTAGTGCATGTGCAATTAAAGTGACCATCGATTAAACTTTCCGTCTTCAAGCAGATGAATGTAATATTGTACAGGAAACAAATGCATTGGTCAGGTTAATAAAGATAAAACTGGACTTTGACTGGGCCTTTGCAGCACCTTGATTCTTTTCTTTTTCAGCCATTCTGTTGTAGATTTGCTGGTGTGCTTGGGATCATTGTCCTGTTGCATGACCCAGTTTGGGGCAAGCTTTAGCTGTCGGACAGATGGCCACACATTTTACTCTAGAATACTTTGATATACAGAGAAGTTCATGATCAACTGCAAGGTGTCCAGGGCTGCTGCTACAAAACAAGCCCAAATCATCACCCCTCCACCACTGCTTGACAGTTCATATGTGGTGTTTGTGCTGATATGCTGTGGTTGGTGTCCGCCAAATGTGGCGCTGTGCATTATGGCCAAACATCTCCACTTTGATCTCATCTGTCCAAAGGACATTGTTCCAGAAGTCTTGTGGTTTGTTCAGATGCAGCTTTGCAAACCATAGCTGTGCTGCCATTTATTTTTAGAGAGAAGAGACTTTCTCCTGGCAACCCTTCCAAACAAGCCATACTTGTTTAGTCTTTTTCTAATTGTACTGTCATGAACTTTAACATTTAACATGCTAACTGAGCCCTGTAGAGTCTGAGATGTAGCTCTTGGGGTTTTTGCAGTTTCTCTGAGCATTGCATGGTCTGACCTTGGGGTGAATTTGCTGGGACGTCCACTCCTGGGAAAACTGGCAACTGTCTTGAATGTTTTCCACTTGTGAATAATCTTTCTCACTGTAGAATGATGGAATTCAAATTGTTTGCAAATAGCCTTATAACCCTTCCCAGACTGATGGGCAGCAACAATTGCTTCTCCAAGATCATTGCTGATGTCTTTCCTCCTTGGCATTGTGTTAACACACACCTAAATGCTCCAGACCAGCAAACTGCCAAAACTTCTGCTTTCATCTAGGTGCTCATGATTTTGCTGATGATCAGTTAATCAAATGCATTTGATTAGCAGCATCTGGCTACTTACCCTCTTAATTCCTGTGGAAGCAGTAAGGGGGTACTTAGTTTTTCACACACTGCTTCTGCATTTTGGCTTAGTTTTTGTTAAATAAGCCAGTCCTTAGCAGGTCTTAAGATGAGGTAAATACAACCTCATATGAACAACAAAACATGGCATATTACATTGTGTCATTAGTTATTTAACATCCTGATATGTAAAGCCTTAGAATTTAAACTTTCTTTTTACCGTGACTGTAAATCAGTGAAGACAAGCACCAAGTGTGGCTGTGCAGTTCTCCTGCTTTTCATTTGCAATACTAAAATAGAGCAAACATCAGATGACTGAACTAAAATAATACAAAATGTAGAAAAAGTACATCAAGATACGTCTGTTCGGTAACACAGCATAGCACTTGCATTCATTTGACCATCTTTAAATACCAGTTATCAAGTGATTAAGTCAACCAGTGAATTTTCCTGGATGGAGATCACAAATGCACTTTCCAGCTGGCCCTTTTCTGTGTTTACTTTATGTCAGGCTGCAAAAAAAAGAAAGGAGGAAAAAAAAGAGATTCAAATAAAATCAAGATTTTTTTGAAAGCTGTGGGAAGCTCAACCTAACATGTGTTTTCTGACTCCTTGTATTTCTGAATATCTGTAAGTTAGGTGGAGAGTGCAAAGTTAGCATAATCCATAGAGCCATAAAGCCACATTGATGGAAAATAACCCCCTTTTTTTTATCTTCTTGTCTGGCTATTTAAATTGTTGTCAGTTCATTTAATTCATTACTTCATAAAGCAGGAACGTACCAGGGTATAACGTTTCCTGAGTATGTATACACATTTAAGTACACACCTGTGAACATGCTTGGAAAGAGGAGTATTTGTATTAAAGACATTGAAGGGTGGAAGGAAGGTGTCCCTTAATGTTCCTGAACAGCTCTGTGCTGCCCCTGTTTGGAGCCCTCTGGTAGTTTCTTCTACTCGTGTGGCATTAAAACATAGCCAAACAACAACTGCCGTACACCTTACACATAACAAAAACATAACACTGAACACAGATGAATTACAACAAATTAACAACTCAACTTTTCGCTTTTTAAAGACACAGAGTGGATATTCACTTATTCACAATCCAAGATGGCCAAAATTATGTGTCAATCCTTGGATGCGCCAAAAGCGAGAGCTTTCAGCACAGTTTCTTCACTTGTTGATGTTGCCACGTGTGATTATCATAATGTTGCCATATTATAGAGGCATTCTGAAACCAGGAGGATAAAGACCAATCTCAAAACAGATGGAAACTGAAGTGTGCGGGTTTTGCTTTGCTTGATGAAAAAACAACAACATGCTTTATAGCTTCTGCACTATAAACACCCACATGTCAAGATATTTTTTATAAATACCTTTCCTATTTCCTGAGTTTGTGGTTCTTTGCTTTCAGGTTCAAAGCACAAAACAATGCTGGAGGCTCGTAGCGGCGCGGGGCCGATCAAAGCCTACCCTCGACCCGGAGCTAAGCCGAAGAACGGCAGCAGCTCGGGACTGAAGGGCTCCGGCCTGCAGAACAAAACCTTCCACTGCCAGATCTGCGATGTCCATGTCAACTCTGAGATCCAGCTTAAACAGGTAGGAACTCACGGTAGCTTAAAAACAGTTTAAAGTAGAGCAGCTGTAAGGTTGTCAGCTAGTTCATCTGCACTGAAACATGCACCGCGCGATACTGAAGCGACCACAGTTTAAATAAAAGCATCAGTCATTTGTGGTTGAATAATCGATTACACTGATGGAAAAAATTTCTGTCACAGTTGGAATCTTGTTGGAAATATTGTGAATATTTGAGCGAAGATGAAGCTGAAATGGCTTTAAGATTCTGAAACTGGGCTTAGTGTAGTTCAAAGTGAGTTTTTGGAGTCAGAGTTTGCTGAACCTGCTTTCTGTAACAGGGCCCATATCTGAATCTGTGACTGTTTTTGTTCAAACTATCAAAAGTCTCCTCACATTCAGCTACAAGTGGAAAATTAAACTTTTTAATTCATGTTTTTATTTAGATTTGTAACCTTTATTATGGCATTTCATTGTATTTTGTCAGGAGTAATTATTTTACATTTCCATTTTTTTTTTTACCTGGAAGGACAAATGATCTCTCTGTTTTCCTTTAAGACTACAGAACATGCTCATATTTGACTGCTTCTAGTCATTCTTAGTTCTTGGTATTTACATTTAATTTGGGCTTCTCTGTGCTTGTATTTGGCAGCCTTAACAAGAAAGCTTCCCACAGCTTTGCATTCACTATGACAGCATTTGTTGTTGTTGCAGCACATCTCCAGCAGGAGGCACAAGGACAGAGTGGCAGGAAAACCCAGCAAACCCAAGTACAGCCCTTACAACAAACAGCAGCGCAGCTCACTCACTGTGAGTATCTCATTACCTCCCTTCCACTAATTCAAATTCACACATATCACAAAAGAAGAAGACTGTTCCTGAAGTAATCAGTGAAATTGATGTAATTATTTACTTTTGTCTTTATTCTGCTCTGTTTTTCATCTCTTTTTTTCTTTTTTTCTCCTCCTCTCCCCTCTTCTTTCTTCTCTCTTCTCCTCTCCTTGTCTTCTTGTTTCCTCAGAAGGAGCTGGTGAAGCCCTCTCTCTCACCCTCATTCCTCTCCACTCCCTTTGCTCCACCTTCTTCTTCACTCACCCCCTCCATCTCACTCCCTCCATCCTCTCTGTCCTCCTCGCCCCTCCTCACACCCACCTCCTCACCTCTCACCCCTACCATCTCTATCCATCCTCGCCCTCCAGCGTCTTCACCACTTTTCACAGCCTCCTTCCTGCGTCCAGCTCCTGGACCAATCAGAACGAGCCAAGGATCGATTCTCTTCACGCCCTACTGATGTCAGCGGAAGTGCGGGGGTCAAACCAGCAAATTTTGATCTCTGACCTGCTTTTTGTTGGCACTGCAGGGACATAGGAGACATTGGCTTTGCCGTTATGACTGCAGGGATTCCAACCTGCAGCCTCCTCACCCAGAAAGGCTTCACAGAGAGACGTGAGAGGACAGGACTGCCTCTTCCAAACGAGAAGAGGAGATATCGGTTTAAATAAACCACAAACCTGAAGCTGAACCGAGCCAGTGGATGAAAGAAAAACCAGGAGTTCTATTATCCAGCCATGTGAAGCCATGTGAAGCCATGTGAAGTTCCTGGAAAAAATACATTTCAAAATACATAATTGCTCAACATTGTTTAGAAAGCAATAAGTGACTGTGGACACTTTTTAGTGTCTGGGTGAAAAAAGTGCAGCTCAGTTTTCGTCTTAAGTCATTGTGATTCTCCAGAATCCACCAAAACAGAGGGCCCACCTCAAGGAAAGCTGAGTCAGGCATTTAACTTGGGCACAGAAACAGTTATAATTTTCTCGTTTATGTCAAATATCTGTTTTTGGCAGCCTGAATTGGCTAAAAATGAAGCTTTTAACATATTTTGATTTGCTTAAGATGACAAGAAACTGAATCTTAATACAACCCAGAACCTGCTCCCAAACACTTACAAACAAAGGTGAAAGTGTTGTTGCTGTTTTTTGTTGAAGCTGCACTTTGTGTTGAGACCAGACACAAAGGCTGATAAGAAAGTTTTGACCAAGAACCCAGCTCAGGTCGGAGTTCGGAGAGAGTTGGAGGAGCTGTTCTCCCACCTGCCCAAGGAGCTAACCCGCACAAATAAGATGTCAGAACTCAGCACATGTCGTCTGTCATGAACTAATACCACTGGAGCTGTCAACACGCCCTCACTCAGACGTCCCTACGCTCATATGTTTCACATAAATATCATTTCTGGAGAAAGTGAAATGAAAGGATGGAGCAGGCAGCATTTTGTATTTATTGTCAACAAATTGCATGAAAAGGCTAAAACTAACTATATGTTTGTTCATCTCTAAAACATTTAGACTTCCCTTCTTGCAGTTCCCAATCCTTTGATTCCTACTGAAGGCAGAAACCTTGAGAAAAAGATTTTAAAATATATATTTGTTTTATATGTCTCAAAAAACACCCATATGCAGTCAAGAATGAACTTTGTGCACAGCAGCCATTTTGACACTAAATAGTAAACACAAGTGTTACCAATCACATGAATTAAATCTGCACCTAAGTAGAACAGAATAGAAAGTAGAATAGAATGTGATTAACGCTTGTGTTTACCTATGACGGTTCGTGTCAAAATGGCTGCTGTGCGATAAGTCAGTTGTAAGGCCAAACTGAGCAACACTGAGCACCACAGATACGAAACACTTGCCTGGCAATAAAATCTCTGCGTGGATCACCAGATCAGAGTGAGATCTAAAGAAATCCAGCAGAAATTCCACTTTTTACCTTGACCTATTCAAGAGTGAAAATCAGCCTTTTAAGGGTTGAAACAGGTGAACGCTGACATTGTTAACAAGTGTCCAAACATGAGGAAAAATTAGGTGAATTTTTTGGGGGGACTGTGGGGATAAAATGGTCTAGATCATGTGGCTAAACAGTTGGCCTTTTTCAGTTTGTGTGATTGTTCGACCCGTTTAGTGATGTCATTTTGTTAACACAGTTTGTTACAAAATATGAAAATTTGACCAAAACTTTGTATTAACATAACAAAAAAATATATCTGGAAGCATTTATACTTAAAAGAAGCAGAACGTTTACCTTTTTATTTACCTTTTTTTTTTTAGATGTAATGTCCCCCTTCCTTTTGTGTCTCCATGTTGCTACTCTACATTGCCAGACAGGTATGCAGTTTAATTTGTAATTTTTTTGGGTTAAAACAGTCAAATTTTAATATATTTGTGCTATATAAATACCAAAATCAGCTTTAAATACCTTAAAAAGTAGAATATATCTGTAACTGTAGGCATGTACTGACAGATTATTACAGTATATCTCGCTCTGTGTCCTCAGTGGCAGTAACAACTTCACCAAGTTGTAATAAACCAGATATATTCTTTAATGCAAAATGTGTTCCTCTTAACATGGAAAGCAGTTTAAACCAGTCGGCTTCTTTTGCAATGACTCCACAAAAACCCAAAGCAACAAACCTTTACACAGTTTCACATAATGATGCAGAAGTTTGTTCATTGTTGCGGCCTGCTTTTTTAGCTTGCTCTGTGTTCGTAACTTTATAACTAATGTCACAGCGGCCTGTCTATTGTTGCATAATTCTGCTGTTGCAGAATTATGCAACAATAGACACATGATTATGAGGTGAATTATTTTAGCCTTTGGACAGGCCTGTTTCATGGTTTTACAGAGAAAAAGGCCTTCTGTCTGATGCTTTCCTGCTGTCATGGAACTTTCTGGAGTTTGAAACATCTGAGCAGAACTTTTGAAGTTGGAGAAACTTTTTTTTAAAACATCACTGGAACTTTTCACAACCTGCAACTAAGCTCACTGACTTTCCACAAACTAAACAAAATATTACCAAGAACTATAATTAATATTTCTCTGGTTATTTTTGTGCTCTAATAAATTATTTTACATCGTATGTTGTATATATTTACCAAAAGCTTTCTCTTGACTTTCTAATAACTGCTTGAATTAAGACTTTTGGTCCATTTAGCACTTTGGTCCAGGGATGGTTATCTCAAGGCCACACTGATGAACCCATTAGCTTTTAAGGAGCCTATGATCTTTCTTTGGCCTTCGTAACAGCTAAATCATCGTGTGTCATAAAATAATCTAAACTCAAAGGTCCACTTCTTGGCTTTATTCAGGGCTTTCAGCTGCATCTCAGAGCTTTGGGTGAATTGAAATGGGTATGAGGTGTATTTTTGTGTTTTTCAGCTCTATTACCAAGGATAATAAAAATAGACTTGATCTGGGAGCAGAGAATATCCTGTGTTGTCAAACCCTCTGAGTGTGTGAATACATGCCAGCATTGCTGGATAATTATTCAGCCTTCCAAGAATAATAGCAAAGTGAAAATTAGGGCATTCTGAAGGGTTCAAATGTTTTTTTGGGCAGAAAATCTCAGTAAAAACATGACTTGCCCCTTTCTCGCTTAATATGTGAAGCATAAAAGGGCCTGTTTTCTTGGTCTTTAACTTGGTGTACATGTTTTGTTCTTATTCAGTTTTAATGAGGAACAACAGTCACTTCATGCCTTTACATTAACCACAGTCAGTGCTGAATTTATGGGCTACCTGGAAAAAAAGGACAACGACATTGAAAGGAAACATAAATAAATAGAAATCATTGAACGTGTTGGGTTTTTAAAAATTTTTTTATTCAACATTGTCTTAGTCTTAATTGAGGACAGGGTTCTCATCATGCATCTGCAGGTTTAGGTCATGTAATGAAGCTTGAAAGAAAACTGAGATGTGGTTGAAGGATGTGGAAAAAAGCATTTAAGAAGACCTTTGAGTTGGCATTATCACACATACTGATCACAGGGTCCTGAATGAACTTTAATGCTTTAGTATGTTGCTTCTTCTGTCGAGCACACTGAACACTGGAGCCTCTAGTGGGCAGTAGCAGGACTTTTGGCTGTTGCTGGCAGAAAGCTTCCTTTAGCGCTTTTACTCTTCAGGTTGTTGTTTTCACAGTTAAGTTACTCTTTAAAAAAAAAAAAAAAGCTTCTCAGAACCATTGGAAACAAGAGAAAATGTTAATGTTACCGATGACGTCATAAAGCGCCTCTTCGTTGAACTGTGACATGATACTGTGTAAACAGGTCTACCTGAGGAACACTTGCTTGTTAAACTAATTAAGAAACATCTAATGAATTAAACAGCAATACTTGAAGTCTGATTGTTTGTGCTGAGAAGGCGTGGCATGTGATTGGTCAAAGTAACACTGCTGTTGAGTCTTATCGGCTGGGGAGTTAAAGGATGAGTTCATATTTTATTTACAGCCATCAGTTACACTGAGCAATAACTTTAGAAGTGAACATATGGGCATGTGAGTGCTGTGTTACAGTAGACCTGAAGAAATGTGAACCTGTCTTTTAATGGGGAAAAAGCAGTCTACTACTGGATAAATTTGCTAATTTTCTTAAAGCTTTACAGTACATTATTTGTCTTATAGTGTTATTGGGTGAAGTAAACATCAGAGATGCTTTGCTACAAGCAGAAACTGCTGGAAGCAACTGGATGTAGTGGCTTTCTCGTGATAGTCTGGTGGCAAAGTGGTCAGAGTGCTCTGTGCTTTGTTGGGAACCCTACTGCACTGTCAGCTGCTTGAGCTGGTCTCGGCTGCTGTGGCTATCTCCCCAATGGCTTTCTTCAGTTCTTTGAGCTCTAAGTGAATCTTCTGTAGGAAATTGTGCACCCATGCTGCCTGGAAAACTGAGACTGCACACTATCCTGTGGCAAGGGCCTCGTCAACCAGACCTTGGTACTTGGCTTTCTTCAGTTCTTGGGAAATGGATAGTCTGTCCTCCCAGGGCACAGTGAGTTCAACTACCAAAGTGTGGTGACCTCCTCTGGGAAGACAAGCCTCTTTTTAAGGTCTAATTGCCTCTCCAAGTCGGAAACTTGGTGCAAAATGGAGGGCAGTTTCATGGCAGTTGTTCTTGCCTTTGGAACCTTCTCTCCTTTCCTTTGGAACATAATAACATTGAGTGGTGGGGCCTCATGTTTATTAGTTTTGACCATCTGGAAGTCTGTGTGCGATTTCTGTGAGGTTCTTATCATGCCACCACCTGTAGCAGCCTTCACCCAGCTCTCTGGGACATCCAGTTAAGATGTGGTTCAGGGTGCACGGGCCTGCTCGACACTGCTTGCATATGTCCTATTCTTTGCCCCAGATTTTAAGGTTGCTTGGGGTTGGCAAGAGGTATGCAGAAGGAAGACCAACATGTCTTGGTCAGAACCCCACAGCTCCTTCCAGGACAGCAGTCATTCCAGTGCTTCATCCACCTGTATCCACTGTCTCTGGGAGGCAAGCCCTACTGCTTCTATGCAGCAGTCTTCTTCTGCTGCTTCTCAAACTCTCTGCAGCACAAGTTACCTCTTGACTTTGGCGTTGGCTTTGCTTCACCTCTTGGCATTGTACTTTCCTAGTGACAGCTGTCCTTGACAAACCAAACCAACGATTTCCTGGTGTTTCATATAATCTTCTGCCTCCTCTGCTTGAAATGGAAGGGATTATTAAAGAAGGCTTTCTGTCTTTAATAATCAGTGTTTCTCTCTCTCTCTGCTTTTTGTGGGTTGTGTCTGCTTTCACATACTTAATTGCTGTTTTAATGACTAACCTTAGACGTGGCCTCGGGACATTTTGAAATGATCAGGAGCTAACATGAGCACATTTACAGCAATGGTGTAAATGTTACTACGATGGTTTTATGTAAATATTTTTGTTGCCATGGTCAGAAAAAAATCACACCAGGCTGCACAGCTAAAAGACTGGATCGAAAGAGTAACAATAATAATATAAGCAGAAATAGTCAGGAAACATCTCATTTGACAGAGGTCATCGCTAATAATGAATTTTCTGTTTTTTCAAGTGGTCAGTATTTTATCTGTCTTCCTGCCTCTTCCTGAGTAACTTGAAGCATCTCAGTCTTCCAGTAATGAACAAACAGTTTAAAGACATTGTGTGTGTGTGTGTGTGTGTGTGTGTACTTGTTTAGAGATCTTTGTGAGGACAAAAATTTGCATAAAACTATAGTTGTGAGGACCAACTGGGATTTGTGAGGACAAAACGCTGGTCCTC
>VUQI01055520.1:0-28726 GCA_015106735.1 Paratilapia polleni | reverse complement strand
TATGTGTATATATGTATATGTATATATGTATATGAAAAGGTGTAAATAAAATATCAGTTCCCTACCTTTAAAATTGTGGTTTCTACAGGCCTCCAAATCTGCTTTCAGAGATCAGACATCCAAATTTTACATTAACTTGAGCTACACTCCTGAGAGTCCATATTCATAGAGCCATAGTAGCAGATATTTACCCTAAAACATTTGAAGGACCTACCTCAAATAGTTTTCTAGATAATGGAATTTTAAAATGGCCCCTCAAAAATTATGCTAGAGAAATGTCTAAAAACACCCCTACCTTTATCCCTTAAAGTTTTTTTTTTCTTTTGAGAAAACTAATGATAATGGAGACCTGAAATTTTACATAATTGCTATTAAGAAGTCTATCTTTCTCCTGGCAAATCTGTGCTGGTCAGGTGGGATTTATTTTAATTTGATGAAATGAGGTGGAACAGCCCAAAAGCCAAATCTTTTGGAAAACTAACACTTTGTATCCTGATTGGAAGTTCTCACAGTTTATCTGGAATTTGTATGGGGAGGGGGCATTAGTGCACATGGCAACTTAAATATTTGTGAAGGCATCATTAAAGCTAAACGACATGCTCAGGTTTTGGAGCAATATATACTGCTATCCACGCAACTCCTTAGAGAAGGCTTTGCTTATTTCAGAAAGATAATTCTAAAACATATTCTGCACATATTCCAACAACACATCTCTGAAGTAACTTTTAAGATTAGGCTTAAAACTTTCCTTTTTGATAGAGTTTATAGTTAGGGCTGGATCAGGTGACCCTGAACCATCCCTTAGTTACGCTGCAATAGGCCTAGGCTGCTGGGGGCTTCCCATGATTCACTGAGCACTTCCCTTTCATCACTTCCTTTCACTCTCCATGTGTTTATACACCACTTGCATAATCCTTAGTTATTATTAAACTCTGTCTCTCTCCCATAGTGTGTCTTTTGTCCTGTCTCCCTCTGCTCTCTTCTGTTTCCCCTCACCCCCAACCGGTCATGGCAGATGGCTGCCCCTCCCTGAGCCTGGTTCTGCCGGAGGTTTCTTCCTGTTAAAAGAGAGTTTTTCCTTCCCACTGTTGCCAAGTGCTTGCTCATAGGGGGTCGTCTGACTGTTGGGGTTTTCTGTCTAATATTGTAGGGTCTTTACCCTAAATTATAAAGCGCCTTGAGGTGACTGTTGTTGTGATTTGGCGCTATATAAATAATATTGAATTGAATTTAATTGAAAGGGTCTCAGTGGTAACTTGGCCTGCGTTCAGTACAACACTGTCATCCACTTAAAACATGTGCCGCATTATGAAACAAAACATGCTGCAAAAGATGCCTCAAGCTTCTGAGCAACTGAAGTACTATATCAAGCAATAATGGGAAATATAAGCTAAATCATCAAAGGACTCCAAGGTACTGTCTTTTTAAATAAAATTTAAAATGCCTTTATTCTTGGTCTTGGTTATATTTAACCTAGAAAACTCATTTTGGCAAATTGAACAGATTGCATCAAAATACTGGATCTTTTCTAGTGGTGTTCCACTGAACCTTCCACCTGGGGTGAGAGTGGAATATTCCACCAGTGGTGCATTGCCACTAAGAATCTTACGAAGCCTGGACCAGGCATAGGGGTTCATGAACAGTGTCAGCACACCTTTTTTGGACCATAATATTTATCAATTTTATGTCAAAAACTACAGAAGCAACATACAATAGCATCAGTCTCATATAATATAAATGCATCTCAAAAGACAAACAAGGTTTATAAATTTTTTTTTTTTAAAAAGCAGTAAAATATAAGTCGTCATTTAAGCCAGGGTATTTAATGGCCTGTCATTTGAAAATCCAAAAAGCTTCCCTTTGGTTAAGACTCCTTTGTCTGTCACCTCTTTATATGGAAACATGGAAATATTTCTGTAGTTTTCAATGTTTAGAGTGTTGTTAAAAGGAAACACAGTGCAACACCATTAAATATACAGTCCCCACTTTTTGAAGTTGGAATAAGAGATAAATGTACAGTTTAAACACAATGTGATGCTGTCTCGCAAGTCTAAGATTTATTTGTTGTTTTCAAAAAAATAAGATGGGCTATTTAAGGGGAAATGGTTTTTGAGGCTAAATAATATTTCTTTTTAGTTTTTCATCACAAGCTTTTAAAATATGTTTATAGTTGTTATTGTCAAGTCATTCATGCTCTTATTTTTGGTGTTTCCATATGCCATCTTAGTATGTTTCTAATGTGTCTATATATTTCCTATTTGAACATTTGAGTGCTCCCAACCAGAGTATACCATCCATGTAGTACTTCTAGAGAAATCTCTTTTTTTCTTAAGTTGTGATCTGTTCCATTTGATTATTTTACTGTTTCAAAATCGTCCCGAGGCTGCAACAATTGTTTCTGTGCCTGAATTTGAACTGTTTTATGTAAATTGAAGGTTTTAAAGTAAAACATCTTAAATTGTGGTTGAACTCATTTTTAACCTGTATTTTCTGCAGGTGTGCCTACGCCCAGCTCAGAGGTTCTGCGACATACCCTGAACATGCTGGTGCGAGAGAGGAAGATCTACCCAACTCCAGAGGGCTACTTCATTGTCACTCCCCAGACCTACTTTATCACTCCCTCTCTCATCAGAACGAATAACAAGTGGTATCACCTGGATGATCGACTCCAAGAGCGTCAACAGCAGCAGCAACAACAACAACAGCCGCAGCAACAACAACCTCAGCATTGTGCTACACCTCAGTCTGGCAATGCCACACCATCCACACCTGGCTGCCTGAGAGAGAGGCCTCCTCGCAAGAATAACAATGATTCGTACAATTCCTATCGCGAAGACCCGTCCAAACATCACACCCCTGCACTCCAAAGCAAGTCACCAAAGGAGCACAGGGGAGATTCCTATCAAAGTAAGCCGCCCAAGGATCACAGTGGTGGGGATCCTCCGCCGAGCACGTCAGCCAAGGAGCACCGAGGTGAGCCGCCATCATACCCTCATCCCCCTGCTCCCACTTCCCCCCCTGCCCAGCAACCGCCGCCTCAAGATCCAGCTGATAAGAGCAAAAGCATTGCTTCTTTCCCCTATAAAACTGACACTCTGACCAAAAAGAAAGAAGGAAGTGGTGGTGGCGGAAGCGGTGAGAAGCAATCCAAAAGGTTTGGACTCAGGCTGTTCAGGCTGAGTTTTAAGAAGGACAAAATGAGGCAGCTGGCTACCTTCTCAGCCCAGTTCCCCCCAGAGGAGTGGCCTCTTCGTGACGAGGATGTGCCAACCACGCCCATTCCCCGTGAGGTGGAGATGGAGATAATTCGCAGAATCAACCCCGACCTAACGGTGGAGAATGTTGCAAGGCACACGGCTGTGATGAAGAGGCTGGAGG
Source organism: Paratilapia polleni (assembly GCA_015106735.1). Lineage (NCBI taxonomy): Eukaryota > Metazoa > Chordata > Actinopteri > Cichliformes > Cichlidae > Paratilapia > Paratilapia polleni. Next base: position 25,348 of record VUQI01055520.1, on the reverse strand, counting down.
AGGAGCGCACGCAGAAGAACAAGGCAGGGTCTTCAGCTCAGCACAGTGCACGCAGCAGGAGGGGCAGAGGCCACCGGAGGGCTCCACATGGTAAGTCCCGCTCTCATAGCAAACCCCGGACCTCCAGGGGAGACCCATCTGAGGGTTCAAACTGGGACCTTGTGTTCATGGAAAGGGATTACCGCTTCTTTAGCCACTCGTTAGTTCGCTCACCTCGGGAGGCTATGTACACCTTGGAGCGCAGGCGAAGTGGAGGTGCGACATACCTGGTCCACAGCAACCCCAACATCACTGAGTCATACTGCCCTGTTACCCCTGAATGGGATGTGTCTGGGGAGCTAGCCAAGAGACGGACAGAGATGCCCTTCCCCGAGCCTTCACGTGGAACATGTCAGTCCAGAGTGCAAAGAAGTCACAGTCACAATCAGGACAGGAAGTCTCGTCACGAGAGGTCAGATCAGGCTAAAGAGCGATCTCGGTCCATGGACAACTCTCTTAAAGGCCCGTCACTGGGTGCACCAGAAGACTTTGAACCGAGTCTAGAGGAGCGTAGTCATTACTACACTGATGATGGCACCCTGCGGGCCACGCAGAAATCCTCCCATTACTCAAGGATCATGTTCTCTGCTGCTAAGTTCCACTCTGATTTCAATGTGCCTGATTTGGGGAAAGGGAGTTTGGATGAGTCAAGGATCCGGAGTACGATGGAGAGGAACAAAAGCAGAGACAGCCTGCCAACGTACAATGAGCTAATGGGACTTTCTTCTAAGCCCTCAACAGATGAGTACTTCCAGTGCAATACGTCAAATGAAACAATCTTAACTGCCCCTTCGCCTCAGGCAAAATCAGAATATGACACATTAACCTCATCAGGGGGACTCCGAAAGGGCTCTCCGGCTGACCGCCAAACGCCTCACCTCACTTCTCCTCACACGATGGAGTACAAAGAGGACTTGTCGGCAGCGAAAGGACAGAACGGCTCGGCGCGACTGACGCCAAGCCAGACGCCGGAGCCGTCGCAAAATGCCCGTTTGACGCCACACCAACACAATGTAGATCCTGGAGGGGGAGGAGGTGGTATGGTGATCAAGAGGAAAGAAATCTTCAGCAAGGACACTTTGTTCAAACCTCCACACAATGCCTTGTCCACCGGCTATGTGGACAGCAGCTACACGAAGTCTGGCACATTGCGGAAAGCCTCACATGCCAAATCGACAGAGGCCCTAGACAATCCTGAGCCCCAGCAGCCTTCCAATTCAGCGACTTCCTCAGCGTCACCTGCAGTTTTACAGGGCTGCTTAGAGCCAACAGTCCCCTCCGCCTCCTTTGACTATTATAATGTATCAGATGATGAGGAAGAGGAAGAGCCAGAGGAGGACTCGCACAAAGAGTTGGCTTCGGCAGAGGACAACAAAGACCATGGGGAAGGGGGTGGTAACGGTGGAGGCAGTGGTGGTGGTGGGGAGGGAACCATGCAGTGGCTCCTGGAACGGGAGAAGGACCACGATCTGCAGCGAAAACTGGAGACCAATCTGACTTTACTCAGTCCCAAGGAGACGGAGAACAGCAGCAGCCAGAAGTCAGCCCACTCTGCCCGTTTGGACAGCATGGACAGCAGCAGTGTCACGGTGGACAGTGGATTCAACTCCCCCAGGTATGTGCTAAAGTAAACTATATATGACATAAAACTGCAACTTATAGTGTAGTGTGGATACTGAAGCAGAGCACACTAGGGCATGAATATGTGCTTTAAAACTGGTATTGATACATGTGGTTTATTAAAATAAATGAAAGCTTCCTGTACCCAAAGCTTAGTGAATGATGTTTTGGTTCAATGTAAAGGCTCTAAGGCCAAAGAATCCTTTAATTGCTATTATTTTGGTTTTGACGATTGATATTTTGTCAACTCGTGAACCATCCTCCTTACAAATCCATTCGCTGTAGCTGTGTAATGATTGACCTATCTGAGACTGCTCATATCCATGTCATGTTGCACTGCTTCCTGTCCACTAGGCTAGAGAAGTTATCAGCTTCCTGCTTTGGTAATAGTCCTGTTAAAGTTCTGTATATATGTCAAAAACCAGCCATTGAAAATGTTGGTTTGAGCTCACCCATCATTGTGCTTATTTAGCGGTCGACTGGTTTGTTTAAAGCACAGGTTTGTATATATGTAAATCAGTGTGTGAACGCACTCATAATTATTCCTATACTTTTAACAAATAGAAGAAAGTGAGCAAAATAGCATGCATTAATATCATTTTCATGATGCGGAACAATAAATCTGCATACAAGCAGTTTATTAAATAAATTCTGTTGGTTGGTCTTACTGGATTGGCATGTCAAGCAATTTAGTAATACACACGCATGCACACACACACAGTAGACGACACGAGCTGTGACATGCTTGTGTTGTTACAATAGACAGTATAAAAGATGGACGTAGCTACCGTGACGTTATTTGTGAAGTCCTGTTTTGAGGCCTCGAGATGAGCGTTTCTGCCGTCGTCATCTTGGTTACAGAAAAATGGATGTGACGAGGAGGGTTGGGTCTGACTGTGAAACTGTACGCTCATTGGTTAATGCCTTGTGATTAACAACTTGTTAGCCAATGAGCGTGCGGTTTCATACCACAGATAATCCTCCATTTTGACACATTACAAAAGTCTATTACAAAATAGACTTCATTTTTTTTATTCAATATATGACCCAAAATGACTGACTGAGACCATAAACTCAGCAGCAAAGTATTTACAGAGGTCAAGACAAAAAGCCTTTTCCCCATAGACTTCTATAGGACCGTAAGTCTTTTTGCAACCACAGCTATCGCCATTTGGTGGCCTTCAGATAGAATGCAGGTTTAAGGTACTTCCACATTGGCTTCATTTTTCTGACCAGGAAGCTACGTCCATGTTCTATACTGTCTATGGTCATTACTTCTTGGTCTTTTTTGATTTGGATGCAATAATTTACTTCTAAAAGTGACTGTATAATACACTATATGGACAAAAGTACTGGGCCACCTAAACAGTGCATTTACAGGAGCTGCAAGGCCATGGAGACCCATGCCATGGAGCTCCTGGTGCACAGTTTTTGTGCTGATGTTAATGCCACAGGAGGTTTGGAACTCTGCAGTTATTTAGTCAGCAGAGCGTTGATGACTTTTAAGGACTCGGTGCTCCTGCTCTGTAACTTTATGTCCTAAACACTTCCACTTTGACTTGTTGCAACAATAGAATCCTATTACAGCACCACACTCAAATTCAGTGAGCTCTTTAGAACGACCCATTCTTTCACAAATGTGTGTAACGGCAGACTGCATGGATAGGTGCGTGATTTGATTTAGCAACTGGACTGAAAACACCTGAATTCAAAGATTAAGAGGTGTGGCCCAACACTTTTGTCCATCTAATGTTACTGTATCAGAACAGACTTTTTTTGTCTCAACTTTCAAAAATACACAAAAGTAGACAGAAGTACAAAAGGACATGATAAATAGCTATTCTAATTATATATTGCAGTGGTTGCAAGCATCTATTTTGCAAACAATTTCTGCTTCTTGAGTGAAACATGAAGCCAGTTTAATGTTTGAGAATCATTCGTGAACCAACTCTGGATTAACTGACAGACAGTTACAGGGGTATACCTCTAATTTAATAGCTGGCTTCCAGAAGGTATGCATGTTCCTGTTTGATGGTTCAAAAATGTAAAAATTCAAACCAAATACAGTTGAGGCTGAGCTATCTTGTCTTTTTGTGCATGGATCAAGCTCAAAAAATGCTGGATGCTACACTTGGTAAAATGCAACATCTGTCATTAAACCCACTTTTACTGTAAATCTTTGCCTTTCAAACTCACTTGTCTTTGTGTTACAGCACAGCCTCTCATTTTGTAAAAGTCTATTTGAGAAAAGAGAATATAACCTTGATGACATTGTCTGAGTTGTACAGCTTTTTTCACAAGCTGATCTTCATGTGTAAATTAATGGAATAGCCATTTTAATACATATTCGAACAGTGCTGCATATGTAGCCTCCATAGGAAGACCAGTATTTATTTATAAATGAATACATATTCTGTATTTGGAAATAATTATTGGGCTTAAAGATACAAGAAGAAAATAATTAGCAGCTATATAAAAGATACTGAACATGTGCCAGATCTTTATAATGTGTTATATTATTAACACTTGGATTATTTTTCTTTGATTTACCTTATCTTTTTGTCTAATAACATACAAATTTTGTCAGTAACAATAATTTATCTGCTTTTTTCTCAGTCTTTACAATGATATCAGTAGTATTTCAGTGGGATTCCACTCTGTTCCTCAATTTATGCAACTATCATTGGCTGCTTTCATATTTTTGAAACAAAAAAAACTTGATGTCATGTCGTCTTTGTCGTGCAGGACACGTGAAAGCCTTGCATCCAACACATCCAGCATAGTGGAAAGCAATAGACGGCAAAATCCAGCGCTGAGCCCCGGCCACATTGGCACCAGTAGTATCGGACTGCCATTCAGCTTTCGCGCCATCCCAGAGCCCCCCACCACACAGCCTGAGAAACTCCAGAAGTCATCGAACTGCCTGGCCTCCATCACCAGCGTCTGACAGGCAGCACAGACTGAGACCGTAATGGTGGTGGAGGAGAGAGGAAGTGGGGTGCTTCTCCATTTTCACCCACGCTTTCCTCAACCAACACACACATAAACACTCACACGCGTACATCTTCAGACTCCTGAGAATCCATTTACTGGGACTGTTATAAAAACAGGCATGGCTTCAATAGACTGTTCCCACAGCTTCAAGAACTTAACTGCAAAAAAGAGAGGAAAAACTACAGAATATCCCGAGAACTGTAGGTGGATGAACCTACCCGAAGTACTTTGATTTTGGTGACATGGACTCTAGTTTGGCTTATATCAAGATTCTTGACTATTGGTATTGGAAAGTAGTAGACTATAGGATTCAAGTTACATTTGGAAATATCAAAAAAAAACTTTTTATATTGCTTAACAATACATGTCCAATTAAATGTTCTCCTTCCTGAAATAGTTCTTCAGGATGATTTAATGTATCAGCACAATGTCAAGATAACAAAAGTTGATCCTGAGAACAATGAATGAAAGATATTAACACATAAATCCGCTCAGATTTGTGTACCGCAATGCAAAATATGTATGTATACTCGATACTTTTGATATCCTAATTATTATAATGGTGGTATTAAAGATGCTATGTGACCAAAATGATGTTTGGGTAAAATTAGCTGTACCTCACCACCCACAAAGGCATTGCAGAAGATCAAACAGCAATTGCACCACAGGGTTCATGTGCTGTCTGATTTGGAGCTTTTCTTCATATCACATGTAGTGGTCAGGAAAAAGTAGATGTTTAAATTTCCCTTTTGCCTGAGGACATCATCCCCATGTTGGCCTAAAAGCTGAACTTCAGAGTTCAGTCTTTACCTGAGAAATCATAGCCAACAACAGTTTCAACACAGTGTTCATTTAGCAGCTGTTTTTGGAGCGTTCATTCAGATCACATGATCTTCCTCAGGAGATGGAGTGTGTTATCTCTGTTTTTTTTTTTTTTGTTTTCCAAAGAAAGTTAAGAATTAACTTTCAGACTCATCAAAGATTGGCATTTTTTTTTTTTTTTGCATTAAGAGGTTCCTAAAGCCTCAGAGGTTGTGTTTATGATCCTGTGTTTCATTTACTCCACAAAATGGTGTAGACATGGTGCATTGTGGGAAAAGTAGGCAGAATGAATAGACTTATTACAACTGCAGCAGTTTTGGGTGCTCAAAAACCTTTAAAAAAAAGTTTGGTTTTTTTTGTTTGTTTGTTGTTTTTTTTAAAAAATTTCATTAGATAACAGTTTCTAGTGAAAGATTATCCAGAGTCGATTAGTCAGTTGACTGAAAATTAACGAGCAACCTTTTTGATTAATAACTTTTGAGCACAAATTCTAAAAAACAGTTTCATCTTTCACATTGTTTTTGACTTTTCACAAACAATAATTATTCTCACAAAAAGGCACACTGTAGGTTTTGGGAACTTCTGGTGAGCTTTTTGTTTGCTGCTCACATTTTGCTGACCAGATGGTTAAAGAAGAAAATATTCAGTAGATAAATCAATAATGAAATTCATTGTTAGGGGTAGCTGTACACATGGTGCACTGAGGGAATCGCAGGCAGAGTAAATCAACTGTATGACCACAGCTACAACAACTGCAGGGGACTCAACAGTCGTGGGTGTTTTGTTTACAGAAAGGGGAAAAAAAAAACTTTGAATGGTCAGTTTACCCAGATTTTTGTTTTTGCTGTTTAAAACAAGTGGATTAAGAACACCATCACTAAATATTTTAAGGACCACAAAAAGCAGCTTTTTATAACTTTGCAAGACAAAAAGTGTCTTCCAAACATCAAATTGTAAGCTCGGCACTACTGCTTCAAAGGGCTTAAATCTTCCAAAAAAGTGGCAAACTTCAGGCGCTCACATACAAATTTATTAGACCACCTGTTGTAAAAACAAGAAAGACCATCCAGCATCACAAAGTGCTTTAATATGAACTCTTTCCTTTTCAGTGAGTTCTCAGCATTTTACCATTTTGAACAGGAGTGAGGAATTTCAAACTGAATTCACATTTTTATACTCAAATTTGAGTCGGCACACTGGACTTCTCTGAGAAGTCAGAAATGAATCAAGCAGAACATTCAACTAGTAAAACTAATTTTTCTGTTCAGGAATGCAAGTAAATAACTGTAATTTGCCATCATAATCAAAAAATAATAATGAGCTTTACTATTTTTTTCCACTTTTTTGTAAAACAGTAAATTTAATAATTCATGGATAACAACACTGATCATATTTTAGCATTAAAAATATCATTTTAATTAAAGAGCTTGTGCATACTTCTGGATTAACCATTACAGAAACATAAAAAATGATTTTGGTAATTACCAATACTGTTAATTTAGGGCAGCTGTGGCATAAACCTTACACTGGATGGTGGTCTAATAAATTTGTTAAGCACGTACGTGGAAGGAGCTGTAGCACTGTGTGTAATTCATATTAAAAAGCCTCTTCTTCCAATAAATATACAAATTTTGCAGATGTTTATAAGGGTTTAAAGCCTTTGAAATAACAGCTCTTTTTTAAATCATAAATTTTACAATATTTTGCACCAGTGTGCATGACAGCGTGAAGTTTGCTTGCTTTTTCACCCTTTAACCAGGTGAAACAGAGCGTGATGGTTACATTAGTTTGAATGTAGGTCTCTGGGTGAACTGTAGGGGGAGACAAACAAACACAGATCTGACACACTGCTGCAGTAAGACTGGGAAACCACCATGCCGGGCCTCTATAAGCTGATTCTGTCTAACAGTTTATGGTTTCATTTCATTTCTTCCTTCAGAGTGCAAAGTGCACAAAGTCTTATACAACATGTACATGAAAGAGTTTAACCCCATGATAAAAGTTTAAATGAACGGCATTGTTTGCCTTTAAACCATTACTTAAGAGTTTTAAATATGTTCAATGAGTGTTGTGCTCATCTTGGAGAAGCTCAGAAGAAAATACACATTTTTAATTAAAAACAAACAAAAATCTGTGAGCTCTGACCTTTGAAAAGCTCAAACAGGGCGCACTCTAGTGGTTGCCTGGTGGTATAGCAGCGGCATCAAAATGTTGGGTGCGTGTTGCACTGAATGAGAGACAACTGAAGCTCATCAAACTGATCCTATAAAGGTAAGTGGCTTGTCCTCTCATACCGCAGAGCTGTGGTGTTTAAAATGGGTCCAGAATGTGTCCTACAAACCCACAATAAACATTCACAAGGGGACGAGAGTGGGTTGCTGTCCACTGTGACTGTGTCTCTGTGGTTTGATACAGAGCTGAGTGTGTGCCGCTTGAGTAGTGATAGAGGTTTTTTTTTTTTTCAGTTTAATTAACCATCTAAAAATGAATTATATAGAGATGACTTTAATTTACATTAAAATGTGAGAGTAGCAGCAGGAGATCTGATTGGATGGCTGTTACCTGTAGGTCAGGCTTGTGATGGGATTGTCTAATCAGTGTTCCTCTTACTTCTCTGTGAGTTGGATAATGTAACGGTGGCGCAGACACTATTAAAACTACAAATATCCATATTTTAATTAAGAGTTGAAGCCAGAGAATGAATTGGAAGATGATAAGAAGACACAAGAAACAAAAACTAATCTGAAAATGCACAAAGATAGTAAATAGATCTTCAAGTTGACAATATGTCATCATACTGTTTCCAAAGGACAAGGTCTCAAGCTCAAAGATAAAAATGGATTTTTTTTTTTTTAAAACAGCGCGTACAAGAAACCTTATGTCACATTAAAAGAGAGAACTGATTGGCATGATTTTATTTCTTTTAGGTATAAAAAAATTATTGAATAATTTAAATTTAATTTAATAGAAAAACTATTTATAGTTTATCCGTGCTGCCGATGTGGGTTTGCTCCCACACTCCAAAGAGGTGCATGTTAGGTTAAATGGTGACTCTAAATTGGCCGTAGATGTGGTTGTCTGTCTCTCTCTTTTTTAACCCTGTAATGGACTAACACTCAGTCCATCTTAAGACAGCAGGGATAGGCTCCAGTCCTCTTGCAACCCCGAGCTGGACATGTGGTTAAGATATTAGGTGAAAAAAAGATGGTAGATGAAGGTGCACAGGGCTTTTAAGTGACTGCCCACCTAGAAAATGTTCATTCTAAAAACACTCTGAGGACATTACCATTCAGTTCTAATAATGCTATCAGCTGCAAGTTTTTACTTTGTTTCCAAAACATTCTTTTTAAAGTTCTCTGAAAACCTTTTAAAAATGTTTGCTAATGTTTTCAAAAAGCAATAACATTGCTAGAACATTATGCTCTAACATTATTAAAACATTATTAATGGCAGGATGTTGAAATGAATGGAGCCTGTCCCAGCTGACATAGTCCGAGAGCCTGGCTACAATCTGGACAGGTCACCAGTCTGTCACAGAACTAACACAGACACTCATATTGTCACCCATGGCCAATTTAGAATCACTAATTAACTTAACGTGCATGTCTTCAGACTGTGTGAGGAAACGGAGAACATGGAGAGAACATGCAAACTCACCACAGAAAGGACCCAGCTGGCCAGCAGGTTCAAACCCAGAACCTTCTTGCTGTGAGGCGAGACAGTGCTAACCACTGCACCACAATACAGCAATGTAGGTCCAAATGATCAAATTTGACATTTTGGCCTAAGTTCTAATTTGCCAAGTGTTACAGTCACCATTAACATTTTGGTCTGATGGCATTAGAGGAAAAGTCATGAGGTCACCAAAACCGACCGGGGTCATTGACTATGGCGATGACCAAATTTCATGGAAATCTAAGCAGCATGATTCAAGCAGGAGTTTAAGGATGAAAAACTTACATGGTCATTCTTAAAATGAACATTTTCTAATCTCTTACTCCAACACATCCTCAAAATGTTGCAGTCTAAATGTTAAGTCTTAGACTTTTAAATTTGAAAGAAAGGTAATGGTAAATATCCTTCAGTCTGTTTTTTTTGTTTTGTTTTTTGAATACATTTTGGAACTTGAGCCTTAAAACTTTTTTTTAAGTTTTTTTAAAAAACGTTTTTCCCTATATAACTGAGACTCAACTAACTAAAGTAAACCACAAATAGCCAGATATCATGGTGATCTAGACAACATGCTTTCACATGGTAATTGCCACATGGAAAATGCCAGGATTTGATTTATAGATCAGTTTCATCTATACAAGTCCAAGCTGAACACAAAACACAGCAAAGACACATGTGTATTTTTAACCTGTGTGTATTTTAATGACTGATGCAGAGGACGTCACGTCAGCGCCAGAGGTGGGATGATAAAACAAAAACTACAGTGGACACTGGGATCAGGGTCACCTGGAGCTTGGCACATACAGCAATGAATGATTCAACTTAAAAACATACACACACATTTCTCTATAATCACCTACAACACACTAAGAGGAACAATGCAGCTCATATTCCTTGAATTGTCCTTTTTTTTTTTTTCTCTCTCTTTCCACTCTCCAAATATACAGAAAGGACAAGTCCAAATGTGGCCGTGAAAATGCACAAAAAGCACGAGATGTGTTACTGTGTGAGCATGTGTGCATGTAACTCTTGACACAAACACACATGCACTGCAGACACTATCTCGCACCCAGACTTCATTTCCCATGTTTTCTTTTTTCTTTTTTTTTTTTTACAATAAAACCATTCAGTCTCTCCAAACAAATGAAAACACGCCGCTGACACAAGACGCCTTTGCAAGAGCATAAGAGCGACGTCCGATAGCATACATTTGGTTCTAAGGCAATATTGTAGTTCCATAGGACTAGTGCTGTTGATGCAGAGTGCTGTTTGCACGCTGACTGTGTCTCCATTTGAAAGCCTTCAGTCATTCAGTGTATTCTTTATTTTTAGCACCATGGGAATCTCTCCTTCAGTCACTCACTTTCAAGAGACAGCTGTGTAAAATATTCCCTTCTGCTATCCACTGGAAAAAAAAAAATCACATGTTCACTGTGGAGGAAGGGAAACTGGAAACACTCACAACATAATGCAAGGCTTAATATTAACATCACACATCGTTTGGAAGTCTCTATTTGCATTTTATATTCTTTATTTTCTTTTTATTCCACAATCTGCATAAGCTTTAAGCAAAAAGGGCAAAGGGCAGACTTGAGCCTCTTTGTTCTTTTCTCCACACACACATGCGTGCACACACACACACACACACACACACATACACACACACACACATACAGTAAACACAATGAGTTTTACAATACAAAGACATGAAATAAAATAATCTGCAGCCGTTCTGAGCTGGGCTGAAGAGTCCAGTTCCCAGGCATCAAAGGCAATAAAAATGTTTGTCAGCAGTTTGTTGTGAGTTACTGTGGGTTATAAGCAGCCGTCTGATCACAGTAAATCGCACGGTTTGAGACTCCAAACTCCCTCCTCGGATGCTTTTTGAGGTCTTTAGTTTCTTTGGCATCCACAGTTTAGAATTCTGAATATGAAACTAGTGTTTGTGCTTGTAGCCGTTTGTTTGCATTTGTGCAGCTATGAGTATCTCAGTGAACTGATTTGGATCTCCTGCAATCCTTTTCCTGCACTGAACACAGGCAGCTCGATGTGCAGTAATAAAACCACCTCCTCCATTAAAATGGCTCACGCAGTCACCACTGTAATCCCCCACGTGTTTGTTGATAAATCTTGTTGTTTTTCCTGTCTCATCTCAGAGTGCATTGACCTGTGTGGAGCCACAGAGGGAGACAAATATCCACAGAAGAATAGTCTTCCTCCGGTGGCTGGCCAAGAGGGGACAAGCTGTACTTTTCTCATTGCCAAGGTGAAGGTCAGGGTAACAGTGGCTGGGGCTGCACAGAGGTCAGAGGTCACGGGCTGCGTCGGAAGTCATTTCCTGGTGTGAAGGTTCTCCTGGAACTTGGTGCTTGTGTAGAGGATGTGGAAGCCCTTCTTGCTTATTGTGTCGTCACTATGGAAACGGATCAGCATAGCATCTCCAGGTGAGTAAATCCCCTCTCTGGGCTGAGGAAGGGACGACAGACAGACGGTGAAGCGTTTTTGGGTTTTGTTTTATTTTTTTTATATAGATATATTTGTATATATTTAAAGCTAATATGATACAGTGAACAGAGATGATAATTAGACTTTTATCAGCATGGTGTTAAAAGAAAGTAAGCTAACACAGACGTGCCAAAGCTGCAGTTCCTCAAATGGCCATTTGAGGCTGGCTCTAAGGGTAAATCAGTACCCATGGACTCCATGGATGTTTACAGCAAAAATAAACGTGTTTACGTCTTAGTACAAAAAATGTTTTTAGTCTATATAGAGTATTTCATCACCTCAGATAACTAAGTTCACTAAGGGCTTAAAGTTGTACATTATTAGGGGTGTGACTACTTAGAGTGACAGGTTGGTGTGAACTAGGCTGCTAGTGGTCTGCTAGGCATCACCTCATCCTAGTGGAGTAATTGACCTGAGAGGTACTATGAAGCAAGATTAATCTCTTAGTGACGTAAGTTGAGCCTAAAGTCAGAGTTTCCAGTGTCCTCTGTCCTTTTGTGTGAGCGCACACAGATCCTGAAGCAGAAACCCTGAGTTAACCAGGAAAGCTGATAACCAACATTGTGACTGCGTTACCTCCGACTGGGGTTTTAGGTTTTGTCGAGCCAACTAATGTAAAGAAAGTACGGCTATGTCAAACTTGCTTCATAATACCCCCACCCCCCCACCCCCCCCCGGACCTCTTGACTGCATTTGTGGTGTTGGTGCATTTTAGGATTTTTTTATGCAATTTTCTGACAAATAATATAGCCTGTTATACTAACAGATGCCATTTGAGAAGTAAATGTTTTCGAGAATGAAATTCTAGCATTTTATTTGTAATTTATAAGTTATTTAACACTAATAGGCAGGAATCTGTGTCCTTGTCTTTGTCCTTTGCACCCATACAACCTATGGATGTAGCTTACTCACAAAGCTGTATTAGTGAGTAACTTAACACGCTGTCTTCATGGTGGATAGTTTGTGCCTAAGCATGTTAACATTACAGTCAGCTCAAATTGTCACTGTATCAGTACAGCCACACGGAGCCACCAAACTAATACATACTATAATTCAACATCCTTGGTTCAGTTTATCTAATTTGTTGTCCTTCATTAACAACTCTCTCTCTTCCATGTCTCTAGTCTGTATCTTCAATGTCAAAATCATCCAATTTTTAAAAAATTACCATACGAAATAATGCAGTGCACACTCATAAAACTAGTCAAAGTTTCACTGACTCACAGTGCCGCAGTAATGTACCTTTACATTAATTTGTTGGATTAAAAAACACAGAGTCTGCAATCAGATCTTGGAAGCTAATGTCTAACCTGAAGTGTTTCAGTGTCAGCCACTAAAACATGTGCAGAGTCCTTAAAGAATCTTTTAAGTTTGAACAACTCAGAGATGAACCTGAACCTGGAAATAATGGGGGCTTACCCCTGAACCACAGAAGCGACCCAATCGGTGTGAGTTGGCATCATATCCATTGTAGAGCTCGATGTAGTCATAACCACAGTCGGCCTCCTCCTCCACCTCAAATGTAATGAAGCTGAGCTCGATGCCGTAGCCCTGTTCTGCTGTCAGCAGCCACTCGCAGTCCGTGTGACCTGGGTAGTTGTTGTCTCCAAACTGGGAGTGGGAGTAGAGGTTCTTCTGACGGGCTTCTGCTTTCAGCCGACCACCGCACTCTAAAGGGCCACAAAGAAAGGAAACGGTATTGTAAGTTGAACATTTAAAGGAAAAGAAATAAAAAAGATGCATTTGGGGAATCTTCTGTTGTTCCCAGCAGTGTTGAACTAAAGTCAGGTTTCATCAAAGACTCTTTTAGCATGTATGTGCTCTTACAAACCACTAGAGGGAGGTATTACTCCTAACTTGGAATCGGGAGGCCCGAGCTGGTGACTGTGAGTGATGCTCTTACCACACAAAAACTCACACAGGGTTGCATGAACAGACTTAAAATGTTGCATTATTGGTCATATAAACGTATTTCCACAGAGACAAGCACCTGTTGAGTGTGAAGCTTGGAAACCCTTCCGCTGCACCGAGGCGTCAGAAATGAAGCGAAGGTACATCTTGTTGCCGGTAGACACCAGCGGCTCCGGGATCTTACTGCCACACAGTCGGCCCAAGATGGCTGCTGTGTCGCTGTCTCCGTCAAACGCCTCGAGATGATCATAAGCACATTCCTGGTGCTGCTCGATCTCAAACTCATTGAAGGTCTGGGGGGAGGATTGACAGAGAGACAGGGAATGAATGAATGAGTGGGTGTTAAAACAAGAACCTTATAGGAGCCACTTCCCATATTTACAAAGAAAGTTCCAACTAGGAGTTTCTAAGAGCAACCTTTGACACGAAGTGGTGCCGACCCAGTTCATCACTGATGAAATCATGTTTTTATTGAATGAGCTTACACACAATGTCTGCATGATTGTTTGGCAGGTGACCAATCTTTGTCAAGAAATTAACTTTCATTAATATGCATAACTTTAGGCTTGTAAATACATGTAAATCACTCCAAGAACAAAATGTTAGGGTGAAAACCTGATGGCAGGATGGTAATGGTACTACATCGACAAAATCGCATTGAAAGCTGAGTCCTCGGTTTAACTCCTGCCACTAGAGTTCTGATGAATGTCATTTGGCTGCTCCCTTTCCTCTCACTTCCTATCTGTTTCTTTTGCAATTATCCAATAAAGGCAACAAGCCAACAAATAAATATGCAAGACATTCTTTCTGAAAGATGCTGTTCCACTAATCTAATCTCGCTTCCCCTGAACTTGTGTCATCCTGGCGACAAACAGGCTGTTCTGAGTTTGATCGCTTGTTTCTCTGAGCGACATTAGTTGGAAAACAGCATGAATAAAATCCCTTATTTTTCCATCTCAGTTCTTCATCCAGGTGCTGTTGAAGGAAATGGCTTAACTTTATCTGCTTGTTTGGCTCCGTAAAGCAGATTAAATTTGTGCATGAGGCACAGAGAGCAGAACTCAGAGATCAACAAGTTTATAGGTACGAAAAATACGTTTCTAGTGTTTAGAAGCCTGAAAGCATGATGCTTTGATTATTTTAAAGAATTATAGATGTAAGCCAGGAGTGTAGACAGCATGTGCAATCTGAGGGGAAAAAAATGAGCACAGAGAAGAGCAGTCTGAAAGAAGAGGGAGGGGAAATTAGAGGAGAATGGAGCGTTTTCCAAGAGCTTTCATTATATTGTGTCTTTATATAAAGAAATTTCTCCATAGTGAGTCTTTGATATGGTATCAAATCATTTGATAAACAACAAGTAAACCTGAGTCCTGCATTAGCTGGAGTTGAGAGTTAATGTAGCTGGAATGGAAATGCCTGGTTGCAGTGTCAGTGTAGAAACAAACATGGGTTTTAAATAAGCATAAGATATCTAAATTCTGTCACCAGTAACATAACTGACTCGCTGTCAGGGGTACGCTTAAAGGTATACTACAGTACTGTCAATCTGACAATTCCTAAAAAATGAAGTGATTAGAGAGGAATTAAAATGAGCTGCCATCAGTATTAGAGTAGAGGGCACTACACGAAGAAAAGTCATGCCCCGTCTTCAAACCTATATTAATTTCTGATTGAATTTTCTAGCTCCCTTTTTGTGCCACATTTTTAAAAAGTCCTGGAATTGCCCCTGCTGCCTGACATACCTCGTTGGGGTGTTTTTTGGACAATGATGCTGCACATCACTTTTAGGCTCTTAATCTATCAATCTGTTAGCTATCTTTACATCTCCACATCAAACATCACTAGCCGATGGCAATCGCCGATAAGACCTTGTTTTAGAAAAGAAATGTATTTGCATTTCATGCTTTTTGAACCTCAGAGAAGAAGCCCATCCTTGCCAACACACTGCCTCCACACCGACATGCATGTACATAGTGTCACGATTTATAATCGAATCATGTCACCATGAGCTGAGTCATAACACCTTGCAGGCCTCTCTCCCACACAGTCACACACTTCTATGATTGTCTCTATCACGTCACCATAACCATCACAACACGCTGATTCTTTTTTTCTTTTTTTTTTGTCTCTATAAACCAATCGGGTGGAAGCAAAAGGAAGGGTGAAGTTGGGCTGATGCGTGGATTTCATTACACAGATGGGAAGTGTTTGATTCTGAGGTTGTGATGGCTTACAGATGTTTCTAACTGTAGCTCCACTGAGACACCGGTTTGATGGTGGATCTGTTTACTACATCCAGGCAAAGTGTGTGCATGTGTGTGCCAGACAGAGAGTGAGGAAGCAATAAAATAATCTTAATGTCTGTATTCACATTTCTGGTATTTAATCTATCCTGCTGTGATATCATTACTATGGAGAAAGAGAGCACCCCTACTTATCACACACACACACACACATTTGTACTCTTGTCTTTCTGCAGACTCTCATTGAAATGCACAGATAATTTCTGCAAGGAGATATTGCTAACATACAGCCAAAATCTCCAAAACTGGGTGGCCCAAAACAATCTAGATCTATAAATTGTACAACAGGCCAAAGGAATACATCATTTTGATTTGGGGATGATCTGTTCCTTTAACCATGCCTAACCTTAACCCTTACCCCTCACCCAGCTTCTATTCTGAATCCTAAAACCAAGTTAAATAAAATTTCTGATGGCTGACCTCATTTTCCAAAAATGTCCTCAATTCTCACGTCAAAAATTCAAAGCTGATCCTCACAGATATATGCATGCAAAAGCAAACATAAAGTGCAGGTAACAACAAGTAATGCTCAAAAAACACAAGTAAGTATGTATGTCCAATAATTTGAATCACATGAAGTTAAAAATTCAAAACAGGAGCAAAACCCTGTAACTGTGCTATCACAGTTGATGATGTAATGTGTTTTTGTTACGTAAGCGGTGATTAAAGATTATCAAAACTAAATGATAATTCATGACAGTTTTGATAACAAGCCTATAATGTGGCTGCAGAGTGGAAGTAATGTAAAGAGCTAAATATGTGTGTGTGGCTACTTTAGAGATCTTTGTGAGCACAAAAAATTTGCATAAACTATAGTTGTGAGGACAAAACGCTGGTCCTCACGAATTTGAAAGCATGTCTGAGCATTTTTGAGGCTCAAAACGTGGTTTTAGGGTTAGGGTTACAATTAGGTTATGGTTAGGTTTAGGGTCAGGGTTAGGGGTGGCATTCATTTCTGATGGTTAGGGTTAGGGTTAGGGGCTAGGGAAAGTATTATGTCAATGGAGTTCCCCACTAAGATGTAAAAACGTGTGTGTGTGTGTGTGTGTGTGTGTGTGTGTGTGGTCTAGACCAGGAATTTGGGTGCATACTGTAAAGAGTGTGTGTGTGACACCATTTGCATGGGAACATGAGTTGACTTTAGGAGGATAATCTCATGCTGCATAAATGTGAGCATGTGTGTGTGTGAGATTGCCTGCTTCAGTATTTGGATCTTTGTGAGGACCCAACGCCAACCTCTGTAGTTGAAGCCAACACTGAAAAATCTGCAGCTCCTTGAACGGCCACTTGAGGCTTGGTCCAAAAGTGAATCATACCTCCATCAGACCTCCATGTTTAAATGCCCAACTTTACATCATGACAAATGTGACCTTGTCCTTGAGTACAGTTTGGGTCAAGACGCGTTAAGTGATCATTGTGTGTAAGTTTGATTAAATTCTGACCAATACTGTCGGAGGTATATCAATTCTTATGAACTGTGGACAGATGGGACAACGGACGCCTCGCCGTGGCGTAAGTTCATCGATCCTTGAGCCGTGGTGAGGCTTCAAAACAGAAGTCCACAAACCAATGAGTAACATCAGGATGTTCCTCTTTATATACAGTCTATGGTGACAATCAATTTGACTTATACACTTTTAGAAGGTAAAAAGAAGTAGTTCAGTAATCTGTCAACTAACAGAAAATTACTTGGAGGCTATAGTATTTTGATAACTGATTACAACCATTCTTCAATCTTAAATGCCAAATCTGCCTATTTTCTTTTATTTTATACACTGAATTATTAATTAGTTTAAAAAAAACGTTGAAAAAAAACACCTTTTTGCAGCTTTGATACCCTTAATTAGACTTTTTGGCAAAAAATAGTGCAAATAGTGCAAGGATGTAAAGTAATGTTAGTAGCTGACTGTTAATGTTGAGATCAGAGCAGATCAACACTTTTTACTGTGTTTTGTTCAATGTGAATTAGGCTTACTGTTGTTTTGTTTTGTTGAGTTCTTTAAGAAGATATTTGGATTCTGGCCATGGGACGAGTCTAATGCTAGACACATCCCTAGAAGTTCAACACAGTTCTTAGCTGTGATTTCCTACACTGAGCTTGTATATTGTTGTTTTATTGTTTGACTTCTCTGTTCCTGTTACTTTGCTTCCTTTCTGAAGAACAGTGTGTTACTCCAGCACCTGGCAAGTTCATCGTACAAACGGTACTAAACCTCTTATGTGAAAGCACCTGAGTCAGAGATTCTCCCTTTGCATGAAATCCTAAACTGCCAAACACCAAATAACCATTCATACTGTATATGACTTGGAGCTTTTCAAACATGACTATGTTTAGTTTGCAATTCACACATCATCTTCTCTACACAGACAGAAACAAGCTCTTCACCAAAATGGTACTGGAGCTCAATTCTAACTGTGTCTTCATAAATACATACATGTGCACCAAATTAGAAAAAGTGTAGAAGACTATCTGCGTGTGTGTGTGTGTGTGTGTGTGTGTGTGTGTGTGTGTGTGTGTGTGTGTGTGTGTGTGTGTGTGTGTGATTATAGTGAATGCTGTTCCTGTTAACTTTCCTATTGCACCATAAATATACAGACACTCACCATAGACAAAAAGAATAAAAGGTTAATACAAAAAGAATGGAATAACATACAAAAAGAAACCAGGAAATGATTCAGGGAGAATATGAAAGGAAGATGCAAGGAGAGCAGAATAAATAAGGGAATCAAGGTAAGAGGACAAACAGAAGAGGAAAGAAAACAACAAGACAAAAAAAGGAAAGGAGCAGAGAGGAAACAGTGATGGAGAAAAGAACTGCGAAAAGAAGAGGAAACAAGAGTAGGGGAGACCAGAGGAAAGGAAACAAGAGACAAAGGGACGAAACGAAAGGAAGGGAGAGGAAACAAGAGTACAAGAGCAGAGGAAGGGAGACTGAATAAAAGGAAATAAGAGGTGACAAAACAAAAATAGAGGCGAGGAAACTAGAGATTAGGAGACTAAATGAAAGGGGGAGGAAATACAGAGAGGAAAGAAAAAGGTGAAAACAAGATAAAAAGAGACAAGAGCAGGATAAAGCAAAGGGAATGAAGTGAAATGAGAGGAAACAAGTGGAGATGGAAGCCAAGCGGAGAGGAAAGGAAATAAGAGTAGAAGAGACAAGAGCCGAGGGAAGGAGAAGGAATAATGGGAAAGAAGAGGTGACAAAATAAAATTGGAGGAGCTCAAAGTAGAGATTAAACAGAGAAGAAGGGGAAGGAAATGAGAGGAGATGACAGACAAGAGGAGAAGTGAGGAAACAAGGAAACGGAATAAAACCAGAGGAAACCAAAGACTAAGACAGGAATTAACAACGTGATAAATGAGGTAAGATGAGATGAATTAGGAAGGAAACAGAGGAAGAAGGATAGAGAGTGGAAGAGAACTGTTCTCCAGCAGATGGACCGGTATCAGCAGTGTGTACTGGCCATGAATAGCACCAAGCCTCTTTGTGTACACTCTGAAGAGGAAGAGGTGCAAAGCAAAGCTCTGATTCAATGAGGGAGGAAGTGGAAGGATGGAGGCTCAGCAGACATGCGCTGACACTGCGCGACACACTCAGTGGAAAGAAAGGAAGAGAGGAAAAAATCACACGCTGTACATAAACCCAGATGTGCACTCACTTTCCTCTCCACATGCTGCAGCCACTTCCATCTAGCGTCCGGCTCTGCTCTAATCAGCACAACATGCGTCAGTCGCTCGCCCGTGACTGTGTCTTTGACGCTGATACTGATTGTGGCTGTCCGCTGCTCCACATACAACCCTGGGGCCACACATTTATCAGCTGGTAATCAGCTGGCCCTTTGCACACTTTGCTTGCCTCGCCTGCCACCGCTGCAGCTTCCTGTCCCAGCGCAGTATATACCATGTGGCACAACAGGACGTGATGGGATACCATGTTGTTTCATGCTCACTCGTGCTGCTAATTTGTATCTGGTGGGATAAAGGTGACAGTGTTACCTGATTCTGAGAGAGTTTAGTTTTAATCTTAACTTTCAGAGCTTGTGTTTTTTAATGTCTGATTCTCATCATAACTCATCAGTTATTCCACATCTTTAAACTTTTTCTATTCAAAAAGTAAAGCAGAGTGGTGTACAAGGCAACCCTTTAACCAGGCTTAAATACAACACAAACCTTTAGTGCAGTTCCACAGGATCAAGCATTGCGTGCTTCCAGTTAGTTTGCCACATTACCATAAGACAGTCCATTACTAACTTTTAGAATGTTTAGACATGTTCTCTCTGAGCTTTAGGTCATGAAACTAAATTTCTTTCTCATACTTGTTTCTTAAACACTTAGCTGTGTGTGTAAGTCACCAAATCTTGTTGCCTAAAACAAAGCAGCGTTTTGAAACCTGCAACCAACACACAGCAAGTGTTTGCAAGGCTTGAGAGCAACTCAGCATGGTGGGATTAGTTGAAACACTGAGTTACAACTAAGTCACCTATAGTGTGCAATGATAATGACATGAAAACAGCTAATTTGTCAATGTTTCACACACAATCTTGACTGTATTTTAATTTGTGGATCGAGAATCTGCTGACGTGTATGGATATCTTTCATCTCTCTACACCCATAGGTCCATCCATCAGTGCATATCCACTGATTATAGATCAATATGGGAAGATGGATGAATATACCTATACTGATACTTATCCATCCATCCATGAAACACATGGAAAGACACAGATATCCACACATACCTGTCTTTACATCCACCTGCCAGACAAGGAAATTTAATTGACTCTTTAAAAAGTGTTACAGCTAACCTTCTATCTGTTACAGTTAAGTTAACATGTCTCCACAAATTTCTACCACTTCTATGATTATAAATGAACTGAACCATGGTGGGGTGGCATCATCGTCACCCAAAATAAGCTGTGTGGCTGTGGTCGGCATGATGACGTTGAATGCCACTGACAGCTTCTGTAGCTGTCACTTATTAGCATGTAAACTTTAACATGTACGAGCAGGGAACAAGTGCTGTAGAACAAAACATAAAAATGACTAAAGCTTGTTAACCTTAACCTCATTTCAGGCTAGAACTGCAAAAATGGTAACTCATTTAAATGTTTTAGGAATGATTCCTGCAGCACTCTGTGACTGCAAGTTTGCAAGCAGAAATTCACCACTGCTTTTATTCTAAACTGTATATTTGTTGGAAAAACCTTGACATATCTAGCACCTGGAACTGTAATTGGGGACAGTAAATTGCAGGATTCGAAACACAAAATATGTTGGTAATCCACGCAAAAGTGATTTCTGTCTACACCAAGCCGAAAACGATAGGTGCACACCATTGTAATGACAAACTATCGTTTCACACAGCCCAACACACTGACAGAGAATCATAACAGTTTAGCTCAAACAGCTTCAGTCAATAGCAGTGAAGTTGCTGCAGCTACCACAGGGAGTCATTTTAGCCTCCTCTGTGGCTTCCCACCCTGCACACTCTGTCCTTTTTATTATGTTTATTTGTCAGGGAACATGTGCAAAAACCTTCATCTCAGGGAATAAGATGAGGAGCTTTGAGGCAGATTTGGCTACCAGCTGCTATCTGTCTGCAGGTGGGCACAAATACCACAAAGTAAATGTTAAGGAAATAGAGTGTGTTCCTGGGACTTCCTGGGAATATTGACGCTAAAAATATGTATTTAGCCATTTGGAAAGAAAAATCAGTCTTTCCAGAGGAGCTATCATGTGAAATGTAACTATTTTTTTTTTTGTAGGACAAGTTATTTATTCTACCTCATGGATATTTATAAGTATTTCAGTCAATGGGGACCTACACTATGTGGACAAAAGCATTGGGCCACACCTCTTAATCTTTGAGCTCGGTCCCTTTGCTGCACATGTATAAAATCAAGCACCTGGCCATGCAGTCTGCTTTTGCAAACATTTGTGAAAGAATGGGTTATTCTAAAGAGCTCACTGAATTTGAGCGTGGTACTGTATGAAACACTGTTTCAAACAGTACGGACAGCATCCTGTAATAGGATGCCATCACTACAACAACTCAGTTTGTGAAATTTCTTCCCTCCTAGATATTCCACGGTCAACTGTAAGTGGAATTATTGCAAAGTGGAAGCATTTAGGAAGCGCAGCAACTCAGCCACCAAGTGTCAGACAACATAAAGTTACAGAGCGGGGTCGGCGAGTGCTGAGGCACATAGTGCGAAAAAGTCACCAACACTGCTGACTCAATAACTGCAGAGCTCCAAACCACCTTTGACATTAACATCAGCACAAAAAACGTGTGCTGGGAGCTTCATGGTATGGGTGAGCAGCTCCTATAAGAGACAAACGGCAACCGGGTTAATCACTTTGTTAATAATAAAAGGTCCAAGATATCTGGGGGCCAGTTTGCGAGTCACAGCCTTTAATGGGACATCTTTAGAGGATAACCATACTCTCTGACCTGAATGGTACGCTGGGGCTGGGACCCGCCTCCTGTTGGCCAAGCGTCAATTCTGGTTCGCTGTCCTGAGAAGGGCCTCCTTAGTCTGTCTCCACATCCTGCGACAGCGACACAGGTGATGCTGAACCGAGGGTACTGAGATTTCACTCTCCTGGGCAGGGAACAGGGGAGGTTGATAACTCAAAGAAGCTTCAAAGGAGGACAGTCCAGTGGCAGAAGAGGTTAGTGTGTTGTGGGCGTATTCTACTCAAGTGAGATGAGAGCTCCACGAGGAGGGATTTGTGGAAGTGACACAGCGGAGGGCAACTTCTAGGTCCTGATTAGTACGTTCCGTCTGACCATTGGATTGAGGATGATGACCTGAGGTCAGGCTAACAGTGGTACCTAACGCTTCACAAAAGGCTGCGGTCCCCGGTCGGAAACGATGTCTAAGGGGATTCCGTGGAGGCGGATAACATGGTCAGTAAGTAATTTGGCAGTTTCTAGGGCTTAGGGCATTTTGGGCTAGGGAATGAAATGGGCTGCCTTGGAAAACCGGTCAATAATTGTGAGGATGACAGTGTGACCATTTGACGGTGGAAGTCCGGTTACAAAATCTAAAGCTATGTGGGACCAAGGGTGGCTGGGGATGGGTAAGGGAAGGAGCTGACCTGCCAGAGGTTGGGTTCTGTATTTGTTACCAGCACACACGGAGCAAGCCACGACATACTCCCAGGTGCCACCAAAATGACCGTTTCAGGAGGGAGACAATCCGGCTCACTCTGGGGTGACAGGCAAACCTGGCTGTGTGAACCCAGTGGATTACCTTAGAACGGACGGAGGAAAAAAAAAAAAAAGGTACATACTGTCGGTCGGGGGGCCCAGTACCAGGGTCAGGTTTATGCTGCAGGGCTCGACGGATTTGATCCTCAATTTCCCAGGAGAGGGCTCCGATTACACAAGATGGTGGAAGGATGGTTTCCGGAGGGGTGGTTTCAGAGTCTGAGGAGAACTGACGAGACAAGGCATCAGATTTAATGTTGCGAGAACCAGGACGGTATGATATAGTGAAATTGAACCGGCCGAAAAACAACTGCCACCTCGCTTGTCGGGAATTCAGACGTTTAGCAGACTGTACATAAGCCAGATTCTTGTGGTCTGTCCAAACAATAAATGGCTGTTCAGCACCCTCTAGTCAATGCCTCCAGTGCCAACTTGATAGCCAACAGTTCACGGTTTCCAACGTCATAGTTTCTCTCTGCGGAGGTTAATCGTTTGGAAAAGAAAGCACAGGGGTGCAGCTTACCGTCTGGGCCTTTACGTTGAGACAGGACTGCCCCCACCCCGGAATCCGAAGCGCCCACTTCGATGATGAACTGTTTGTAGGGGTCTGGATGAGCCACTTGACTATAGTTCTTGATGAAATGACGATTAAAGTTAGCAAAGCCAAGGAAACGTTGCAACTGTTTCCTGGTTGAGGGAGTAGGCCAGTCCAAAACAACCTTTACTTTCTCCGGGTCCATCTTCACCTGCCCACTCTCTAGGATATAGCCCAAAAAGGTTACAGATTTAGCATGGAACTCACTTTTCGGCTTTAACAAACAGCTTGTTCTCTAGGAGTCTCTGAAGTACATGATGTTCCTCCAGGTCAGGACGTTGTCTAGGTAGACAAACAGGAAGAGATCCAAAAAGTCTGTTAACACATCGTTAAGCCTGGAAGACTGCCGGGGTGTTAGTGAGGCCAAAGGGCATGACCAAATATTCAAAATGCCCAAGGGGAGTATTAAAGTCAATTTTCCACTCGTCACCCTCCCTAATACGAACAAGGTGATAGGCGTTACGGAGATCTAATTTAGTGAAAACAGTGGCCTGGTGCAGAGGTTCAAATGCAGAAGTGATCAGAGGAAGGGGGTATTTATTTTTAACAGTGATTTGATTGAGACCTCTGTAATCAATACAGGGCCAAAGTGTCTTAGCTTTCTTGTCCACAAAGAAGAACCCCGCACCAACCGGAGAAGAAGAGGGGTGAATGATGCCATCGAGGGACTCTTTGATATACTTTTCCATAGCCTGAGGCTCGGGGCCAGAGAGATTATAGAGACAACTGGAGGGCAGGGGCGCCCCAGGAAGGAGGTCTATTGCACAATCATAAGGTCGATGTGGAGGGAGAGACAGGGCCTTTTCTTTGCTAAAAATCGGGGCGAGGTCATGGGGAACTCCAGTTAAGTCATGTGGAGCTGGTGGTGAAGGTGAGAGGGAGTGTGGAGAGGGTGATGTAGAACACTGTAAGCAGTGGGAGGAAGCAGTGAGTTCTGTTTGTATCTTGTATTTTTGTGGTTTTGTATTCTGTTCCCCAACCTCCCGTGTTCCCATGTCTGTTCATTCTGTGGTTTCCTGTTTTATTTTGACAGTCTCGTGTCTCTTGTACTTTGTATTTAGTTTTTCTTCCTTTGTCTCGTTAGTGCTGATTTGTTTCACCTGTGTCTCATCCTCCCTGGTGTGTGCCCAGCTGTTCCCTGTTCCCCTCGTTATCTCCCTTGTATATTTAAGCCTTCAGTTCTCCTTTGTCCTTTGTTGTGACACACATACACACAATCCTTATGGCTGTGTGTTCCTGTGGTTTGCTCTCCTTGTGGTTTCCTGTAAGATCTGCCTAGTGTTTCCTGGACTTTGGTATTCCCTAGGTTAGCTTAGCTTTTGTTCCTTTTGTAAGTTTTTGTATATTGTTTATTTTCCTTGTTCCTGGGTTACCAGCATTAAATGCTCGCTTTTAGTTTAAATCCTGTGTTCCGGGTCTTGCGTTTGGGTCCTCCTCCTGCCTGCCTCACAGCCCGTTATGACAGGATGCTTCTAATTTTAGAGATATTGCGCAAATGCAAGAAAGCAGTCCTACATATTTGTTTAATGTGCACGTTGAAAGACATATCCTGGTCAAAAATGACTCCAAGATTCCTCACAGTGTCACTAGAGGCAAAAGTAATGCCATCCAGAGTAAGTATCTGGTTAGATGTCATATTTCTAAGATTTTTAGGGCCAAGTACAATAACC
>VUQI01055519.1:0-11938 GCA_015106735.1 Paratilapia polleni | reverse complement strand
GTTGGCTGCCTTTTGTTCTGTTCTCTATCAAGATGATCCGACACTGCTTCAATAATGTTGAGGTCCGGGCTCTGGGGAGGCCAATCCATGACTGATAGTGTTCCATTGTGTGTTTTTCTATCCAGATATAATTTTACTGCACTGGCAGTAGGTTTAGGATCAATGTCATGCTGAAAAATGGAGGTGTTGCCAATCAGGTGGTTTCCAGATGGTATTGTATGGTAGATTATAACCCGACGTTACTTTTCTGCGTTCATAATTCCATCAGTTTTGACAAGATCCCCAACACCACTGGCTGAAATGCAGCCCCAAACCATGACAGAGCCCCCACCGTGTTTTAGAGATGGCTGTAGACACTCACTGTTGTACCTCTCTCCTGACCTCCTCTGTACATATTGATGACAGTTTGAACCAAAAATTTCACATTTAGAATCATCACTCCATAAAACCAGATTTTCAGTCCAGTTCTTGTGTAATTTGGCATACCTCAGCCTTTTCTCCCTGTTTCCGGTCCTTAAGAATGGCTTCTTGACAGCCACCCTTCCACTGAGACCATTTCTGATGAGGTTTTGGTGAACAGTAGAGGGATCAACTAAAGGTCCAGATGCATCTCTCAGGTCCTGTGTCAGGTCTTAGCTGTTTCTTCCCCCTGTTTCTTAAGGACGTGACTTTCAGATACTGTTCATCTGCTGTAGGTAGTTTTTTAGGCCTGTCACTTCTTCTTTTGTCCTCTACTTGTCCAGTTTCCTCAGATTTTTTTAAGGACACACTGCACACCATGCCAAGATATGCCAAGTTTTCGGCTAACAGCTCTTTGGGAATCACCTTGTTGGTGCAAAAATACTATTTTATGCCTGTCAAACTGTGTTATCTTTACCAGTTTTTGTTGATTCAGCTAAGAAGCTGAAACAAATTTTGTGTTTTTGTGACATACTGCTAGTAACAAAGTGTCTAAAGATACAAAACAAAATTGGTTCTTTGCTAAGTTGTCTGTTATATGAAGACACAACACTGGTTCATCCCTTGAGTTTGATGTCTTTTTTATGCTTGAATGAGTGATATGTCCGTGTTAAGTGGCTTAACAAACAAAAAATCATTCCTCTGAAAATGGTCAGGTACAAGGACTGGACTGAAAATGAGTGAAAAAGCAGTCAATGTCCAAAGAAAAAATTTGAAAGACCTTTAGAAAGCCTGGAGAACTATTGCTCAAGACCAATTAAAAAATTACAAGAAAGTCTGACTCCTTGGAAACAAAATATAAAGAAATGAGGGCTGGCTCAAGACCTTTGGAACATTTGATCTGATGATTGGGGTTAAGAAGTGAAAAAAAAGGAGTGTGACTTGAGGCATATCTACTGTAGGAATCCTCTACTATACTGTATTTTCTTTATGCCTTTTCTGCTTTTCTTGCCCCTGCACCACCCTGGCAATACTTCAGATTTCAATAATCTGGTTCATATGATCTGTTTTAAAAATAGTGTAGTTGAATAAGAAATTAATAGTTTGAATTAAACCTTCATTCACCCCACCTCCCCCACCACCACCAAACAAGGAGCTTGAGCATCATCACTCTAGCAGTGAAAGCTAGCAACTTAAAGAATCCAGTCTTCAGATATGTGGGTCAAAGATCAGCACTCAAACCCAGTGCTGTAAACAAAGCCCCCACACTGTTCATTCTACCATCCTGACAAACCGTTCACCAACCCCTGCCCTTTCCTTTCCCATGCCCCAAAATAACATGAAAGTCACATCAAAGCCCAACAAATTTGTTCACAGTTAGTTTTTACCCTCATGTCCTGTTTTTGTTTTCTACCAAAATCTAAAAAGGAAAAAAAAAAAGACAAAAGAAAAAAAATGACACTGATCTGCAATGTGTTTTGGGTGTAATACTTTGGAGTGTTCTGCATAAGTGAACAGGGAAAGTGGAGAGCTGCCTCATTAGTTTCCAATATGCTGAAGTCAAGATCTGATCTTGTGTGCCGGAGAGAGGAAATGAGCAAATATAGAAGGATTATTGGGAAATATTGGAGACACTTTTGATGTGATACTGTATTTATTTGTTGGACACACAGTCTGGCTTGTCATCTCTAGCTTTATTGGGTATAAAATTCTGGGAGCCACACAGAGCTGACAATGAATGTTCATTGCCATGGATACCAGGGACCATGACATTAGCTACAAATACATAACATTCCAAGCATTTACAAAATATACTCCATATATTATGTGCAGTAATGCACACTCAAGCAGGATGATTATACTGTTGTCAGAACACCTCATTGTTAGTACATTTAATTGCTGCTTGTGGCAATGAAAGGATAGTTAGAGGGATGTCGGTTGTTTTTGCCCATCCTGACTCAGTGATGTGAATGCAGCATTTGAGCCTCACCAGCACCGGGGATAAAATTTCAAAGCTTGCTCTAAGTATCACGGTACAGAAAAGACCCTTAAATCAGTGAACTCAAAGGATTTTCTTCTTGGGAAACATAAATTTTTCTCAGGAAATGTCCTGCAATCCACCTATCCAATTCTGTCTTTATGTTTCGAAAGGGTAGCAGGTGGAGATTTTAGCCCGATGATGGCGCAAGAAAAAAAAAATCAGATCACATACTGTATGAATCATGAAAAAAATGGTGATTTTTCAAGTACAGTTTTTCTTGATCGCTTTGATGCAATTCTCAGGAATGTCACTTTCACCACTCTTATTGCAGTTGTCAAAACAGTTAAGGCATTGTTCACAACACAGGCGTACCTGTCCAAAAGACACTAGAACAATCAAAACCTTTTTCACATGTGTCAAAACATGCAAAGTAAGTCAAGCACTTCAACACTGTGACCAGTGAATAAAAACCTTTCACAACTGTTTTAAGACACCAAATATTTTTATACTTTTATCAAAACTTTTCTGACTTTGAAAAGAGTTCTGTAAAAAATGTAGGCCTAATGCAGAGTAAAAAAAAAAAGAAATGGGAAGGATTTATTTGAAAATTTACACAATATAATTGCTGAAACTGAAAAAAGCAAAAATGACACATGTAAAACTACATGCATCAGAAAACAGACAAAGATCTACAAAATCTACAAACTCAGAACACAGCGCCAACTACTGTATAGTACGGTAAAGTCACTACATACACTCACTGGCCACTTCATTATGTATGCCTGTTTAACTGTTTGTTAACACAAATATCTAATCAGCCAGTCACATGGCAGCAACTCAGTGCCTTTAGGCAGATAGACATGGTCAAGACAACCTGCTGAAGTTCAAATTGAGCATCAGAATGAGGAAGAAAGGTGATTTAAGTGACTTTAAACATGGCATGGTTGTTGGTGCCAGACATGCCACACAGATTGGCAGTTTCTGTATTTCAGAAACTACTGATCTTCTGGGATTATCCTGCACAACCATCTCTAAGATTTAGAGAGAATGGTCCAAAAAAGAGAAACTATTCAGTGAGCAGCAGTTCTCTGGGTGAAAATGCCTTGTTGATGTCAGAGGTCAAAGCAGAATGGCCAGACTGCTTCAAGGTGATAAGAAGGCACCAGTAACTCAAATAATCTCTTGCTACAACTAAGGTATGCAGAAGAACATCTCTGAATGCACAGCATGTTGAACCTTGAAGCAGATGGGCTACAGCAGCAGAAGACCACACTGGGTGCCACTCCTGTCAGCTAAGAACAGGAAACTGAAGCTACAATTCACACGGGCTCAACAAAATTGGACAACAGAAGATTGGAAAACCGTTGCCTGGTCTGATAAGTCTCAACTTCTATTGCGACATTCAGATAGTAAGGTTAGAATTTGGCATAAATAACATGAAAGCATGGATCCATCCTGCATTGTAGCAACAGTTCAGGCTGTTGGTGGTGGTGCAGTGGTGTGGGGGGATAGTTTCTCGGCACACTTTGCGACCCTGAGTACCCATTGAGCATTGTTTAAACGTCACAGCCTACCTGACTATTGCTGCTGTCAACCCCTTTATGACCACAGTGGCTGCTTCATCTCAAACTGGTTTCTTGAACATGACAGTGAGTTCAGTGCACTCAAATGGCCTCCACAGTCACCAGATCTCAATCCAGTAGAGCACCTTTGGGATGTGGTGGAATGGGAGATTCAGAGATTCATATAGAATTGTGCGTAATTGGTAGTGACATGACATGCACCTGTGATATAAGACTGAGAGCATGTGTTTCTATTAGCTTCATCTTAACCTCCTATGAGAACATGTGCTTATATTTTGCTTTCAATGGAAGGGCAATTTCACTACTACCACTGACAGTGTGTGACTGGCCTTGCTCTTTCATACATCTTTGAAAAAGGTGTGAAGTGAATTGACTGAAAACACTAATGCAGTGCTCGACAATATTAAGGTAAGTGAGAGATCTGTAGCTCTGACTGACAAACTGTTTTGATGAGTTGTCAGATTCTGATGAGAAAGACATCAATACAATGACAAAACATCTTTAGCTGTCAAGTAGAAACAATAGCAGTCTGCAAAAACACAATGAGAAATGCTAAAAGGGGGTGGGAAAAATACATTACTGGTTTGAGAACTGCATTAAGAGTAAGGAACATGATGTTCCTGATGTGAGAATTGCATCAAAGTTTGAAAAAAAAAAAAAAACTGTAGTAAGGTGGGACACTATAGGCAAAAACATGTTTTTCATGTAAAGGTGATTTTTGAGATTTTGGCTCTTCTTTCAGACTAGGGGTCACTAAATGCCCAAAATACACATTAGGTTTTAATTTTACTACATTTTTCATATTGAACGTGTCTATAAATTTGTGAATATTTAATGACATAACTCATTTGCAAAACTTCTGTTCTGGAAAAGTATGAAAATTTGTGTATGACAGGTATGCCTCATTTGCAGAATTAAACATAAAACTGGAAAAAAAAACCTTGCAAACTTGTCAGAAGTTTCACTGTGATACTTTTGTTAAAAGTTTTTATCCTATTCCCCTAATTAAGGAGGACCTGACTCCATTGAAACAGAGATATTGCATTCTCAGAGTGATATTCTCTTCTTACTTTTTTAAGACAGAGATTAAGCATGTCTTCCTAAATACCGACTGTTTCGTTAGCCTAAAAATGTTCTACTAACTTTGTTTTTGGGGCTGTATTTACTTACACTCCGGAACAACACTATAATTACTCAGTACCCGCTGTATATCAAAACATTTGATGTTTTGATGTAAGATTGAGCAAAGATACAAAATCATGTAAAGATAACCGGAGATAAACATCAGCAACAACCTGCTACAAAAAAGATTCAGCTCAACCTTGTTTGGGGTCATCTATCTTCATGCAAAATCTGAACATTTTGTCTTTTGCTTCGCTTCCTCTCTAATGACAATCATGCCTGTGCGACAACACAGGTGCACAGACACACATGCCCCTGCATATCTAATGATCGCATTGATGACCTGTATGGCATTAGCGGCAGAACAGACAAAAGGCAGTCAGGCTTGAAGTGCAGCAGTTACCGTTAGTATTTTATGAGCGAGAAATGGTGGCAAATAGCCAGATGCTGAGTGCAAAGCCAGACAACTGAATGTGCTTCAACTATGAATATTTGTTGGGAAAAAAAAAAGTGAATTCACACAAACTGAGGGGTGGCATTTAGTCAGGTGCTTTGAAATTTTTATAAAATGATGATTCCAGTGAGTTAATGTGGGTAGTTTTTCTTTCTTGCATCAGCTTTAAGTTTGAAGGATGTTTTGCAGCTTGCAAACATGACGCTGCCCGCAATATTATAAAGTAGAGAATGAGTGGAACCAAACTTGGTTATAAAATGAGGACAAATAAGGTTTTTCCCAGTTTTTTTCCTAGTTTTATAATGGCTATAAATTTGTGGAGGTAATATTATTAATATTAGTGATTTCATTATCTCACTCTGAAAATAAAAATGTTAGGACCCACTGTGAGTACAGTACAACACAGTACATAGTGGGTTGTGTTCAGACAAAATGAGATAAAAATAAAATAACATTTCACCTTCACTGGTGATATAAATATAAATAGTTCCCTTTGGCTTTTATTTTTCTGGTATTGTCATATACCAGAAGATATATGAGATGTATACAGTGCTGTGAAAAAGTATTTGCCCTGATTTTTGTTTTGTGTTTTTAGCTTTTTGCATATTTTCAGATCCTCAAACAAATTTTAACATTAAACAAAGATAACTCAAGCAAGTACAAAATGTAGTTTTTAAATGATGATTTCATTCATTGAGGGGAAAAAAGATATCCAAACCTACATGGCCCGCTGTGAAAAAGTAATTGCCCCCTAAATCTCATAACTGGTTGTGCCACCCGTGGCAGCAAGAACAACAATGAAGCGTTTGTGATACCTGGCAATGAGTGCTTCACATCACTGTGGAGGAATTTTGGCCCACTCGTAGGAGAATTGTTTTAATTCAGGCATATTGGAGTTTTTTCAAGCATGAATGTCCTGTTTAAGGTCATGTCAAAGCATCTCAATCAGATTTAAGTCCAGACTTTTACTAGGCCGCTCCAAAACCTTCATTTTTTTTTTTTTTTTTTTTTTTTTGCCTTTAATTTTTTTTTTTTTTTTTTTTTTTTTTTTGAGCCATTTAGAAGTGGACTTGATGGTGTGTTTTGAATCATTTTCCTGGTGCATAACCCAAGTGCGCTTGAGCTTCAGGGAACAAACTAATGACCAGACATTCTCCTTCAGGATTTTCTGGTAGAGAGCAGAATTCATGGCTCCATCAATTACAGCAAGTCGTCCAGGTGCTGAAGCAGGAAAGCCGCCCCAGACCATCACACTACCACCACCATGTTTGACTGTTGGTATGATGCTCTTTTTATGAAACACTGTGTTAGTTTTATGCCAGGAAATTAGGAATTGTTTATCCTTTTTAAATTTAATCAATATGAAAAAAAAAAAACAATAAAAAAATGGGGATCATTTCTATATACAGCATGTGTATACAGAAACTGAAATAGTAAAATAATTTGTTGCCACAAAAGCTATGTTTTATTTTTTTGCAGGACTGAATATCTTATGAGAGACTTGATCTGCTGAAATTCACTTAGGGTCCTAAAATGGTGGCCACCTAACCTAAAAACTAATTTGTTGATAAGGATTATGGAGGCAGTTTAATTTTATGAGCAAAAGACTTCTGTAAATGATGCAAGCTGTGAAAACATAATAATAGTTATTTTTTAAGGACAAAGTGATATCATTCATATCACTCAAATTGACCTCTACAGATGTAAAATCATGACAATTCAGGACTTTAGTGGGATTCTGAGACTTGCCACCATGCATACTTGGACTGAAATTCATAAATACCATCATGCTCAGTATAGTTGTTGATACTGACAACAAAACAGCCAGCTATAATACACTGCATGTTGCAAGATCATCAGGAAATGATGTGACAAGTCTGCTATGGAATTTGGGGTCCTGGTCAGTGATAAACCTGCGACTGATGAAATGATCTGGTCTGAAAGTAAGAAATGCCCTGCTAAAAAATGGACAAAGACAAAATCAGAAAAGCATAGTTTTCAGAGCATAATGGCTATGTTGAAAACAGGTGTATTCCAAACCAATAAAGTGTGGCATAACACAATTGAATATAGTGATGACAAATATGATTACCACACTCATGATTTTATGTGATATATTATGTGGAATAACCCATGGAACACTGAAACATGCAAAATGTGCTTAACTCAAAGATAACTAGACTATACAATGGTGTTAATGGTGTGCGTTTTACTTTATGGCCAGGTGTGTCTCAATGGTTTATGTCTAAATGACAAGTTTCTCAAAGTCTTAATTCATTAAAGAGTACATATTATCTAAAGTAAATTGATACATTTTATTTTACCTGACTTATGAAAAACTATTTTAATACCGTGTAACAGTGTATTATGAGCACCTTTGTCCTGCAAAGGCTATCTTGGCACCCTAAGTAAATTTCAGCTGTGATCACAAAACTATACTCACTGTCCACTTCAATAGATACACCTGTTCAGCTGCTTGTTCAATCAAATTTCTAATTAGCCAATCACATGGCAGTAGACATGATCAAGACAACCTGCTGAAGTTCAAACTGAGCATCAGAATGGGGAAGAAAGGCGATTTTAAGTGAATGTGACATGGTTGTTGGTGCCAGACAGTTTTTCAAAAACTGCTGATCTACTGGGATTTTCCCGCACAGCCATCTCTAGCATTTACAGAGAATAGTACAATAAAAGAAAATATTCAGCGAGTGTCGTTTCCCTGGGTGAAAATGCCTTATTGATGCCAGAAGTCAGAGGACTGTTTCAAGCTGATAGGAAGGCAGCAGTAACTCAATAAACACTTACAAATAAGGTATGCAGAAGAGCGTCTATGAACGCACAACACGTCAAACCTTGAAGCAGATGAGCTACAGCAGCAGAAGACCACAACAGGTGCCACTCCTGTCAGCTAAGAACAGGAAACTGATGCTACAGTTCACATGGGCTCAACAAAACTGTACAATAAAAGACTGGAAAAACAGTGCCTGGTCAAATGGGGTTCAATTTTTGCTGCAACATCTAGGTCAGAATTAGATTAAACAACATGAAAGCATAGATATATCCTGCCTTGTATCAATGGTTTAGGTGCTGGTGGTGTAATGGTGTAGGGATGTTTTCTTGGCACATTTTGGGCCCCTTAGTACAGAGTATCATTTAAATGCCACAGCCTACCTAAGTATTGTCCATCCACATCTTTATCTATATGCTGCTATGTCACAAAGCTCAAATCATCTCAAACTGGTTTCTTGAACATGACAATGAGTTCACTGTACTCAAATGGCCTCCAGAGTCACCAGATCTCAATCCAATAGAGCACCTTTGGGATGTGGTGGAATGGGAAAGCATCATGGGTGTGCAGCTGACAAATCTGCAGCAACTGTGTGATGCTATCATGTCAACATGGACCAAAATCTGTGAGGAATGTTTCCAGCACCTTGTTGAATCTGTGCCATGAAGAATTCAGGCAGTTCTGAAGACTAAAGGGGGTGCTAGCAAGGTATAAGTAATGAAGTAGATAACACTATTAGATCCTACTGTGACCCTCTGCAGTAAATAAAATTCAGAAAACAAATAGTGAGCCAGAAAGAGGGCTAAGACAGACAACATGAAGTCCATTTTTTATTTTTTTTCTAACTGCAGTTTGAAAGTATACAACTGAACATCATGATTTGATTTCTGTTATGAGACTCATAAATAAAATTACAAAAAAATGTCACTAAAAAAAAAAAAAAAAACAATCTACTGTTAGTAGGATGTAAAAAAAAAAATTCTTTATATTTTCACTATCAAAGGCACAACATTGACTTTATCGACAACATGGAGAAGAAAACCTGCAGCATAATTCTTTTATTTTTCCTTTTTATTTTTTTTCACACTCCATCAGAGAACACTGAAATGTTACAAAGAGATGTGTCTGATTCTACATGGAAAGAAACAAAAAAGAACAACCTCTATATCAACAGACAGTGGCTATAGATTGGTGGCACAGCTCAACAGGAAACGTACTGCCACAGAAAGAAATAGCACGTTGTCGCTGGAAAAGACAAAGGACCTTTGCAAAGCTCTAATGCCAATTAAAAAAAAAAATTATACAATTGACAACAATAAGAGAACAAAATCAAGAAAATAAAAAATAATAATTGGGCACCTTCTAAGATTAGGCTAAGATTAGGTGCTGAGGTAGACAAAAACTATAACCATTCAAATCATAATAAAAACACTATTTTCTTAATATAGAGCAACTTGACTGGCACTTGTGCTGTCACAACAATGGAGGAGAGAAGTAGCACAGACAAGCCAGGGAAAGACAGAGAGAGAAAAGCTTTGTTACATAAAAAGCTTTGTTATGCTTGGTCCGACAGGGCAATTGGTCCTCAGTGCTAATATAAAAAAATACAATGTCTTGGTGCTTTGTTACTCAAACAAGTTTAGTCTAGACCTCGATGACACATGCATTGCAACACTGCATGAAATGGCTACTTTGTTCTAGAAACACCACACCAAAACACAGAGTGCCAGCTCCAGGGATGCCATGATTCCTCTCTCATGAATTTAACACCCCCTCTTAAATGCATTTTGTAGAAAAAGAAAAAGCACTTAAAAAAACAAACAAACTGAAGCAACAGAAGGGAAATACCCTAGTGCTAACCTACCCAAATGGAGGTTACTTTATTCTTTTTTTTTTTTCAAGAACAATACAATGTTCTGCTCAGCAAACCTGTTGCTGACAAAAAGAGAAAATTAGAAATCCGCAGCGGAGAAGCAGACTTGGGCTTAACTTGCTTGCAGAAAACAAAATATAAATCAGGGAGCAGATTTTGTCCCAAAAGTCTGTGCTAGTTTCAGCACTGCTGTGTAAATTTCAGCAAATTTTCCCCACACTTTGTTTTGTGTTGCTAAATAAACGCTTTTGGGTACCAATCACAGAGTAGAGCCAAAGAACAGAAGTGAATGCACAATCCTAGTTGCTATTTCAATAGCATTAAGGGTTTATTGCAGTCCTTGAAAAAGCCCTGCTCTACTCAGGATTAAAAAGAAAAGAGAAAGAAAATCAGGTCATTTTCGAGCGTCATGACATCCCTAGGGCGCTGGAGACACCATTTTTATTTTCTTCTGAAAATACAGAAACTAAGCAGATATAGATGGATATTTTTGTCAAACAATTTCCATTTTTAGGCACAAAGATAGTACAGAAACATCGGAGAAACACTGAGGGAAGAACTATATCAATGCCAATGTATATATATATTTTTTCCCACAGAAAAAAAAAAGTGGCATAGAATATCATTTTATTTTGTATCTGATCTGTTTAGTGCATTTTTCCACTAATACACACACACACACGCACACGCACACACACACACACACACACTGTTACACACTCTTTCATGCACTCTTTCACCTGCACAAAAAAGTAGAAAACATTCAGAGGACGATGATAGGAATAATGTGACTGAACAGGTCTTGCATTGTGGTGTTCAGACTGAACCGTGACTGGGTATATTATAGTGGGTGGATATTATGCGAGGGTGAAAAAAAGCTCCCTCAGATCACAGTGTTAGAGAATAAAATGGCAAGACACCATGGGACATGCCATCCCTTCTTTTTTTTTTTTTTTCTTTTCAAGTACAAAAACAAAACAAAAAAACATGTCGACAGTCAAGTTTGATTGAAAAATCGTGAATGACAAGTACTAATTGGTCGGTTTGGCAGCGTCCCCCTGCCGTCCCGTATTTTATCATCTTTTTTTTTTTTTTCTTAACTTTGTCACATACACACACACACACACACACACACTTGTAAAATTTGTGGCGGATAGATTTAGTCCTTCACCTACAATGCAATTGACATCCAGAAAGCAACACTTATTATTACAATATGTTCACACACATGTTTTTTTTTTTTTGTTCAACAATATCAAAGAGGAGCAAGGCAAAAAATGATTCACACCCAAAAAGAGAAAAATTAAACAATTAAAAAAAAAAAAGAAATACAAATATTTGTGCCCTGCTATAACCCTCCACAAATGGAAAAAGGACTGACACTGAATACAAAAATATCACAATTTTTTTATATATCAAATTGCCTCTATTGGCTCTTGTTCAGGAATACACTAATTTTTCAAGAGAGCTTGTCTGCTGAGAGAATCTCTATTTTTAACCTTCTGTTTTCTGTTTTTTTTTTTCCTTTTTTGATTACCACTTGCAGTTCCAATTGTCCAACGCACTCTGCATCACTGCAAATATGACCTGTCCTGGGTGGTTCAGCGTTTTTGATGAACCTTCTTTTTTTTTTTTCACATTACAAAACTACAATTCTATTCACATATTTTCAAGTTTAAATTCTTGTTTTTAAACCTTCTTCAAAAGCAATAGTACTTCCTCTTAACTGCCGTATCCC